>JAUEKW010138730.1:0-11151 GCA_032274785.1 Ajuga reptans
TTATTAGAGATGTAAATTTGCTTTTGAGAAGTACTTTAGGGTTGATGGAGTGTTTGCAATATCATATTAGAGACATATAGTTATTATTAGAGATATAAAGTACTTAGAAGCTTATTTTTAGAAGTCGTCAACACTCAACTTCTACCAATTTTTAAGCTCATTTTTATTTTCAAATACTATCGAATTCTGATTTTTTTCATAAAAATTAATTCAAATCACTTTTCTAAAAGAACAATTATTTGCAAACAGGCCTAAGAAGACCTAAATTTTGAGAAGGTGATTCTAAAAATTACTTTATTTTCTAACGTTACCAAATTCTGATTTTACTACAAAAATTAATTTAAATCACTTTTCTAAAAGCATATTTGGTTGCAAACAACCTCTAATAATCTAATATTTTAACAAACTATAAATTTTAAACCGTTATCACAAAATTTAAATAGCCGGTCCATTTTCCTTTTAGTCGTATTTTATCTTATATTTTGTTACAAATAGTACTCTAACGAGGTTAATAATATCAAAGGGAACACATCAATACAATAGTATATGCGTGTCTTTTCAAAATAGTTATTAGTTAATTACACCATAAATTTGACTAGCCATTAAAATTAGTTCATAAAATCCATTAAAATAGGAATTGGATTATGTCCGTCGCCATATTTTGTTTATCTATTGACTGGATATATATAATTTTAGATTTAGTTGAAAAAAATTTGAATTGTTTTTACCTAATAGTCCTAAGTCACACTAATATCTTAAATCAGTTCATGACGAGTATAACCGTTTTATCTATATTTTAGTAAGTGAATTGTAAAATAAATTATGCAAATTTGTTTTGGACAATAATAAACTCAACAAAGTAAGTCATCTTTATGGTCAACTAAGTAAAAAAAGTGATACTAAGCTTTGATGAATATATCTTCCATCGACGTTATAAGATTCTTGAATTACTTTGGCAATATAATGACCAGAAAATTTAAATTTAAAAAAATAAACCAGAAAGAGCAATAATATTCATCAAATAATTGTAGAGCAGCTGCGAACTCCAAGTAATGCAAACCACTAGCAATTGACAAGTTGACATGTCATCATCAAATAATTTTATTTATTGAATACAATGGATGGAAACGTGTCTATGATAATTCCTTATTCTGAACAATGAAAAGTTTTCTCCTCCCAAGTCTCAACTAAAAAATATTTTTAATGAATTATTGTCCTTTTTGGGTCAAGTTCCACAAATTGTATTTGGGCTTCTTTTCAAAAAATCTCATATTAATGGAGATTTATATATTTTCTTATATATCTATAATAATTTCGATGTATATCCAAAGTTAGATTTGTTTGACTATCCCAATAATTATCCACTCGAATGATAATCTCTATTGAATCGACATCCACTATCATCGAGTCTCTCCTCGAGCGACAATCTCCATCGAGTCGAATGATAATCTCCACCGAGTCGACTCCCACCATCACCGAGTCTCCCCTCAATCGACAATCTCCATTATGAGTCAGGTCTCACGTGAATTCAATTATTACTGTTGCTTGGAACTTCGCTCTATCCAAATCAGCTATGTTTGCTCCATAGAGCTCTTATCGTCGTCTTATGTGAATCCTCTGTCGCTCGGAACCTAGCTCTATCCAGGTCAGCTTCACTTGGACTCCCGTGAGACTCCACTCAAACCTCCTCTTGAAAGACAATGTCCATCGAGATTATATTTTATGCCACCTCTTACGTGAATGCAATGGTTATTACTTATTATTGCTCTTAAATCCACTTTGTTCAGGCAATCTCTATCGAGTCTATATTTTGAGCCACACCTAACGTGAATTCAATAGTTAATGTCGTTTGAACCTCCGTTATGTCTAGGTCAACCTGCTCCATAGAGCTCCTGTCGACGTCTTACATGAATTCTTTTTCGCTCGAAACTTCGTTCTATCCAGGTTAGTTCCAGCTGCTCAATAGAGTTCCCATCATCTCTTTGGGGCTCAGTTCCACATTTTGCATTTAATGGTTAATGTCGCTCGAAACTCCATTTTATTCAAATTATATATGTATGCTCCATAGAGCTCTCGTCGTCTCTGTGAGGCTCACTTCTATGGTTAGTGCGCTCCGAATCCAGCTCTATCCAGGTTAGTCGTTCGTTGCCTTTGTGGATTCAAGGTCTTCGTCTAACACTCCGAGGATCACCACTACGTCAGCTCATTCATTGGCCATAGTTCTGATACCACTTATTGGTCCCTGATGGACCCCAATCTCCACATTGATATAATATTGTTCGTTTTGGACCAATCCCGCATAAACTTATTATTGGGTATTTTTTCCAAAATGTCTCATACCAATAGAGATTATATCTTTCTTTATATGCTTATGATTATTTCCTTATATATTCGACGTGGGAGTTGTTTGGCAATTGCTTATACATTCTTATGTGTCATTTATTTGATTTATTAAGCCCTAAATTTAATTTTCGCATTGGTATGATATTGTTCTCTCACTCATTTTTTTTTCTTTCCAAAAGTTCTCATACCATGGAGATCTATGTCCGTTTTATATGTACATGGCCATTCCCTTGTAAATTTCATGTGGGACTTATTTGACTTTTTCAACAATTCTCCCCTTCAAAACAAGTCTCTTTAGGGCTCACTTCCATAATTGATGTGCTCGAAATTTTACTCTATCTAATGTTGCGAGATCTATCTAGCTTTAGTTCATGGAGCCCATTAGTCGTCTCTACATGGGTTCACTATCTTTTCATCTGACACTCCAAGAACCTCCATCATATCGGTTGGTTTAGAGCCCATTAATAGGCCCTTGTCTCCTTGGGCTCATCGTCTTTTCGTTTGGCACTCTGAGTATTTCCACCACATCAGCTTGTTGGGGGACCATGTATGTCTCTAAAACACCTTGTTGGGCCCTAAAACCTCGAGTCTTTACATTGTTATGATATTGTCTGCTTTACATCGAGCCCGCACGGATTTATTTTTGAGTTTTCTCCGAAAATGGGACATACTAATAGAGATATGTACCCACTTTACATGCGAATGATCAATCCCTTGTAAATCCGATACGAAATTTGTTTGATTATCCCAACACCAATATCATTTCATATAAGTTAAAATATTAATTCAAAATTTAACATTTACCATTTACCATTTAATGACAGTACTCTAGCATTGTAGGGTTTAGGGTTCTTTCGAGTTTTTCATAGGCTAAAGAACATTAAGTGCTCATTTGGTAGCCATGTTAAGATAAGTGGCTAGTAGCTATCATTAGATAATTTAACATGATTATGTGGGTATATTATAACTTGTCATTCATTTCGTAGGGTGTGTAGTGTGTTAAGATTATTTACAATCAGCTGTTTGATAGCTCATACAACAGCCTAGTTAAAGCCGGATAAGAAAAAAAAATGTACAATTATACCCTCACCTAATAACATGCATCAGCAGAAAAAGAGCCCATTTATGACTGTTGAGGCAACAATCTTAGGCTTGCGTGTGAGAAAAACTTTATGCTACCCTTTATGATTTTGGTGTAAATGGTATTTTTGAGACAAAAAGATATGATCATGGTTACTGTTTAGGCATGTAAATGCTATCGGTCTAAATTGGGGTAGATTACCTACATGGTGTAATTATTGAAATCTACCGGCCCTCCCGTTTTGTGAAGGATAATTGTATGAGGTATTAAACTAGTGTTTAAATTTAATTATGTATTTACTCACTGCTTATATGGGCTATCAAATGAGTTCTAAAAGAAAGAAAAAAAAAATTAAAGAGAGAGGGGTAAGGAAATCAAAAATCTATACATCATATATTGGTAGTGAGTTGGGAATATATGGCATATGGGTTGGCCATTTGCTTGTTGCTACTTTGACGGCCAATTTTTTAGGCATTTTATTATTCATATATACTAAATTGGAATCCAATGCTAAAATTATAATGTGTATATACATCTAAGTACTATTATATTGTGTTCCCCAGGAAGGGAACACACGCCACAGCATATATTATTGACTAAGGAATTAGTCTCATCATAATTGAAGTGTATTGTTGGATATTGGAGGTGTATTTGATAAATAATTCAGTACACCAGACTAGTTAAGTTGAGGTAAGAGTTACATTATTTCTCCGTAAGATAGAATTGCATGTATTCTGGTGCTCAGGGTGAATTAACAAAATACCAAAATTTTATATTATTCTTGTAGTAGGTTCAAGAAATTTGTAATTATTTTTAGGACTTGTGTATTACAGGGGTCGTTTTTTAGCAATCTATTTTTTTTTTGTGTATTCTTCTAATCACCACAATAGGCAAGAAAAGTATTTTAACATGAGCACCAAATGTTACCCTTGTATTATAATGCATGCTTATTTAAATGGCAATATTTTTATTCGTAGATCATTTAAATTTTTTTTAGTTTCTTTAATTGCGTGATAGATGATTATTAGCCTATGTGGCAAAATTTACGATCTCGTTCACTTGGAGAAATAATAAAATTTTATTTAGATTCGAATAAAAAACATAAATTGACCGGTACCTAACATATTGCACATAAATATAGGGATCGATGCACAAGTGATACTTTTCTGATCTTACAGCTCTGAAAAATGGTGGCCAGAACTATGTCGTGTGACACCGTAAGATTCAGTTTTTGTTGCACCATAAGAATGTCCTTGATCATCTCACCACCACTACGTCTATTCCAGTTGAGATAGAAAATGGACAAATGTCCAATATCGTCGTAATATGGAAACGTACAATAAATGGGTGAATCAAGATAACACTGCGCGCTATACTATTGAGTTGTATGCAGTATCTTCTTCATGAGTTTATTCTACAGCTAAAGATATGTGGGAAGGCTTAAAAGTCAAGGTAGTGATGTACGTGACATTTTAAGCCTTTCCACAGCTCTTTCGCTGTAGGGTATGTTTCGAACTCATGAATCAGATGATTCTAGTGTAGGACGCAGGATTATATTGATTCACCCATTTATTGTACGCGTCCATATCGCGATAGCATTAGACATTTTGTCCATTTTCATAGCTCGACTAGCATAGTCATTGTGCAGCAAAAACTGAATCTTACGATGTCACATGGCATAGTTATGTCCATCAAGTTTGCTAAAGCCATAAAGATCAAAATATACCACCTGTGCATCTATCTCTGTAATTATGTGCAATATGTTAGATACTAGTCTACTTAAGATTTTTATTTGAATCTAAATAAAATTTTATTATTTCTCCAAACAAATGAGATAAAAAAATTTGTCTCATAAACTCATAATAATCTCCCACACAGTTGCAGAAGATAATAAAAATAATCTCCCACACAGTTGCAGAAGATAATAAAAGTTAAATGATCGATCTACGGATAAAAATATTGTCCATAAGCATGCATAATAATACAAGGGTGACATTTGACGCTCATGTCGAGCCAATTTTCCGGCCTATGGTAGAAAAAAAATAAAAGAGTACCCAAAAACTTACATGACCAAAAACCGGCCCCTCTAATACATAAGTCCTAAAATAATTATTACAATTTCATGAATCTAAATATATAATATAAAATTTGATACTTTATTTTATATCTTCATATATTGTCTCTCAAATATTTCAAATAAATATAAGAACATAAACATGAGCATCCCGAAGAAAATATCAATACCCATGAATCAGTTGCACAAGCACAAAGTTGTTAATACATGCATTGATAACGTATAAGAAAAATAAAAAATATAACTTTCTTCTTTTAAAGATAAGCGTACACTTAGGAACAATTAGAGGGTTGTGTTTATAATGTTGCAATTAGTTAGTATTCTGTTTGTTTTGAACTTAGCACGGATCGATTTCGAATGTTAAAATATTTTATTTCTGTTTGTTTTAAGATTTAATTAAATTCAAATTTCTTAATCCAACATAATCATATCCTATAAAACATATGAATCTGATGTAGGAGGCATCGATCTAGCCCCTGGGACCAGGGGCCTCTAAGGGTGGGTGGATAATGCATGAGGCATTGATCTAGCCCCTGGGACCAGAGAGGAGGACTCTTGGTGGCCGGTAAGCCCAAGGAGGGCCTGGTGGCTGGTAAGCCCAAGGATAATGTCCCACATCGGGTAATGATGCAATACTAGCCTTGGATAAATGGGTCAGAGCAATCCTTCACTCTTGACCATGGTTTTGAGTTGAAGTTAGGCTCACCTCCCCCCGAGCCCATGCTACATCAGATTGGTATCAGAGCCAGGTTGTGGGCCTCTCCAAGGGTGGGTGGATGATGCATGAGGTATCGATCTAGCCCCTGGGACCAGTGGCCTCTAAGGGTGGGTGGATAATGCAGGAGGCATTGATCTAGCCCCTGGGACCAGAGAGGAGGACTCTTGGTGGCCGGTAAGCCCAAGGAGGGCCTGGTGGCTGGTAAGCCCAAGGAGAATGTCCCACATCGGGTAATGATGCAATACTGGCCTTGGAAAAAGGGGTCAGAGCAATCATTAACTCTTCACCATGGTTTTGAGTTGAAGTTAGGCTCGCCTCCCCCCGAGTCCATGCTGCATCAGAATTCCACCAACCCCACTCTTACCAGGAATGTACTAAAAAAAAAATTAAAAAAAAAGAGAGAGGATATTTTTAATCTTTATTTTAAATCTAAATTTTCATATCCTTTAAAACCTATCTATAATATTAGGTCACTGCTACAATATAATATTACATCCACCAATATTTTCCAACATTAATTTTTGTTTTGACATTTACAGTACAATCCTACCCTATATAATCTCAAAATAAACAAATAATTTTACTATTCACTTTTTTTTTTTAATTCTAAGATATGAAAGGCATGATCTTCCCGAATCCACTTAAACTTAAACCAAACATCCCCTTAGGATTCATGTCATTAGCAGTATAAGAAAGAGAAAACATAGCCCATGCTTTGATACGGCATTACATATGTCTAATCCATCTTCTTAGTTTGCTCTTCAAGAACAAGCGAGACCAATATGCACCGATTTTTTTATTTGTTTAAATATAAATTACGTATTTATTAAGCATATAATAGAGTATAAACACATATATTACGTATTTATTAAGCATATAATGGAGTCATACGAGAACGAGCCCTAATAGCTCTGATGCCACTGTTAGAAAATAGACATGTAAAGAATTGGCGTATACCTTTGAATAGCAGGAGAAGATTGTCAATTCAGTAATATCGGATTTTGAACAGCCCCTCTACAAGCCTTCGACAACAATAGTACGATCACAGCCCTTTTACAAGATTTCAACGATAATACCACAATCTACACCGTTCTTGTCACTCGCTTGATGAATACTACTACTAGAGCATCCGTCACCGCTCTTATAAAAAATACGAGAATCGGAGAATTATGTATTGTAGGTTATGGGAAAAATATTTTATAGTAATAAGGAATGTTAATCCTTAACTTAAAATAATATATTATCATATTAGATGCAATCTTTTATGCATGCTAATAAATCAAATAAGAATATTTATTGGCTAGATATTCCATATTGAAAAGATATGTATAATATTTTTCAATAATTATCATCCTCAACTTAAATCTATTCTTCTATTAAAAAAAAACATGTCACTAGCAATTTAAGGGGGGAAATGAGCAAAGAAAAAATGCAATATAGACTACCTGAACGCTGAACTCAGTGACGGAACCAGAAACTTCAAATGGGGGGAGTGGGGCAAAGCTCAATATTTTATAAATACATGTACCAAAAAAAAAATTAATATACATAAATATCGTAGTTAAAAAAATATATAAAATTGGTCGTCCCTGGCTGAACTGCTGCTTTTCGCCCACATTTGATATTCGATTTTATTTGATGTTTTATCTTATAATTTGTTAGAACACCGATTTCTATTCGATACTCAATATCATGTATTGACAATCGGATACATTATTGTAGGATCGATATATTACTATACGTTCTACTAATCAATTGATCTATACGAGAAGGCCAAAAATATACATTTGTAGCGTGATTTAACAATTCCCCTTGTATCAAGGCCAAAAATATACCTTTGTAGCGTGATCTAACAATTCCCCTTGTATAATCACACTTCAATTTTGTATTCTCCATGCTCCAATTCTCCACGCTTCAAAATTCCAAGTCTTCTCTGATGTTCTCACGAACTATACTGCAATACACAATGTGTGTATTGTATATTCGCTAGGGAGAACTGAATATGTATCCCATATATATATACTAATATACCATAATATTCCTTCTCCTCAAGTAACATATCCTGATAAGTATCTGATATATATACTAATATATTACAATATTCTTTCTCCTCAAATAACATATGCGGATAAGTATAGAAGATACTAGATATCCCCATCTTCCATAATATCATAATATTTAATCCAATTTAATTTTAGTAATAAATTATAATCCTTATAATTTATTCCATTTCACATTGAGTCATCGAAGGGACACCCAATTAAATTAAACTCCAATAAATTAATTATGGTCCATTCAACTTTTAACTTATCATACTAATTTATTAATTATATTCTATTCCACTAAAAGAATATAATTGCACTCTTAATTTAATCGGCATTATTGAAGCAGTAAATCAATAATTAGTATCCTCTAATTGATCGATCCAACATAATTTACTTAATAAATAAATATCACAAAACATATATACATCATCAGATATCATTTGTGCATAATATAAGATTAAAACACTAAATCAAAAGAAATAACCCTCGTGGCTTACTTTTAGTGCTTCAAGTGATAATCAAATGAATCTCAAAAATAAACTAAGTATATACATCAAATAAAGGAATTTAATTGAGTACAAATTCTAACTGAAGAGAAGTTTGGTAAAATTTGATCGCTCGTCAAAGATCGAAATTATAAAAGACTCAACCAACTCAGCTACAATCAATGATCGATAAAAGAATGTGATTGAAAATCTTGGGGCTGAAGTCTATTGTATTTCAGTGGGTGCATATGCGCATGGTACCAATTAAGTGTATGTTCAGACAAACTGGAAAGAGAATCGTGAAACTTGACAAGACTCCAAAAATAGAAAAGCATCCGAGGAGGAAGTGCTGCTTATTTTAGGCTTCTTTTTCAGGCAGAGAGTTATGTAAGAATTTAATAACAATAAAAATATTTAGTGTGCTTAGTCAAAGAATACATTGTATTGTACCTACAATCCTAATCTATTGCTATTACCCATTAGATATAGATCTCATCTGTAGATAGTCACCCCGTATTCATGTCAGGACGGCCATGTGACATGAAATTAGGGCCAACCGAAATAGCCGTCAATCCGTACCCCGAGCTCGTTCCTCGATGAGGCTGGCGGACAATCATCAAGTCGCGACTCGAGCCCGTTACACAAAGGAGTCCGCTACCTGATCAACACGACCTATTTAAAATTATCCAGCACCGCTCAGAAGACTCTGAGGGACCAAGAACAACGAGCTCGTCCCCCGGCGACCTCGACCAACCCCGGGGTGGCGCCCTCGTACCAACCCCGGCTGGCCAGGTGGCGAACGCGTCCACCTGCTTGAAAGGCGGTTATAACTTCTATAAATACCCTCATTCCCCCCACTAGGAAAGGGACTTTTGAAAAAAGAAAGAAAAAATCATACATTCGTGACAATTGTAACCGAAAGCAGCTCGCTCGAATAAAACCACTTGTTACAAAGCACACTCTATTAAAGATTATACAACTTCTTTCATAGTTCCATTTGCTTTCCTATATATAAATTTCTGGTTGTGTCACACGTGTACTAATTACCCTCGCAAAACAGCCACGTCCAAATTGGTTATTAGTCGCTAATAATCAATTAAACAACGCGTGTCCACACCATCTAATACCAGAATCAGCTGTTACTTACCCTTTTTATTATTTTTACTTGCTCCCCCCCTTATAAAATAAGTACTCACTCCAAATCTAAATATTAGTCGTCTGCTAAATACTATTTCCTCCGTTCATAAAAGAAAGTCATTTTAGAGAAAATAATTTTTTTATAAAAGCAAAACATTCTAACAATTTTTTTCTATTTTTTTCAATATTGTCCTTAGGTGTGGAGGAAAGAGGGAGCAATTTATAGTTATACTAATGAAAGATTTGTTCAAAAAAAAAAAAAAGAATTTAAGATTATAATAATAGATTTTCTAGGTGTGTTTTTGTCCATCCCATAATTTCTTAATTTCCACCTCAAAGTCTAAAATGACTTTTTTTTATGAACGGATGGAGTAGTTTAGACTTTGTGAGAGAAACTAAGAACTCCTGGAATTGACAAATATATTCCATGTAATGTATCTCTATCATTCTAAATCCTTTTGTTTTTCCTCCTAAAAAAATCTTTCTTTACCTATAATATTTATTAGTTAAGGACATGATTAAATTAAGAAATTTTTAGGAAGATTTTATTGGGTTATATATGGAGATAATATTGAATGAAATGTGATTTTTTACTAGAATGACTTAGTTTTTAGAAAAAGTATTTTTTTTTTCTGGAACGACTAGTGTTTAGGAACGGATTGAGTATTGTTTAAAAAAAAATAGTACTATGTCCGCGCGATACGCTACTTATAATAATATATTAAAAGGAAAATAAATTATTTATAACCTAATTTCATTTTTATTTTAAGGTTAGAAATTTATTTGAACTATATAATTTTGAGCAACTCAACCGTAAGAGTACAATTTCATATGAATCATGAGAGTAAGTTTGCACAAATGATAGAGCTTCATATAGTGACTCGTATGTCCTTATTTAAGTATAATTATTATATTATTTTTTTAAAAAGTTGTTTGTTTCTTTATTTTCTTAGATTTTTTAAATTAAAAAAAAAAAAACAATTCCAAGACTATTAATAATACTGGCTATTATGAGAAATTATCTCTAATTCCTAAAATGGCACTTATTTAAAGCAGATGCACTGCCATTATAGTTTTGATTGTAAGAAAAATGGTAAATATTTTACGATTCGTTTTTTTTCTCTCTCTTTTCAATTCTGCCAACCTATTTATTTATGGTGATTTATGATCTTGTGATCTCATCTAATTTAGACAACGAAAAGCTTCAAGTAGGGGTCACTCAATTACTTTAATTTGTGTCCAAGTATTTCAAATTATCTAGCCTCAAA
>JAUEKW010138741.1:0-15776 GCA_032274785.1 Ajuga reptans
AGTTGGCAGACCTAGAGGAACCCGATTTCCGGCTGGATACGAAAGAAATAGGGGTCGTACGGCCACTTGAGGAAGATGTGGGTGGGACAGAGGTCGTGGAGGTAGGGTTCCTACTTCCGTGTCCGGACAAAACGTCGACCCAAATAATCCTACTAGTCAAGCCGATATGCTTTGAATGATTATTTTTCAAGTATTTTCTATTAGCAAACTAGCTTGTTAAAGCAAAGATAAAAAAAAAAGTTCTCAACTTCTAATTGAACTTGCAACCGGCATTACGTTGATTCACCGTGCTTATATTCAGATGAGAAACCAATGTTTTTTAAACCTATTTCACCTAAGACAGCACATTAGAAGACACATAAATTTCAAACCCTTAACATAAGTCCTCTTTAAAATGAACATTAAAAGAGCACCAATGAAAACTTAACTAAAAAGCGGCAGCATTAAAAAGAGCAAATTCCGTACAGTCTAATATAAACTTAAGCTTGGAAGATCAAATACAGACACGGTGAAACACGTAAAGTGATTTCTTAACAGTTCCAGTGCAATTAACTACCACACCAAACGATATTACCAACAAAGAAAGACAAGTACCAGTTCCAGTGCAATTAACTACCACACATTACGATATTTACGGAGAAAATGCAATTTGCCCGATTACAAAGAAAAAAAACCTAGACCAGTCGTTGAGTCGTCAAACCATCAAGTCCACACTAAATCTTCCACCTTTACACTCAGGGGTCCTCTTTCCACTGATACATGGAACCCATTGTAAACTGACTTGCATTTCTTGAAGACAACTGTATCGCCCTGGTGTACCTGGAGCCACTGGTACACCGACGACCAACCCCTATTCAGGCGGCACATCAGATTTTGGCAGTCTAAAATCTCTCGGTACTCGAGCCAACATTTGTATATTAAGCGAGAATGCAAGATCTCCAACTCAACCTCCTGGCTGTGGTGTCCCAGCCAGTCCGCCATTTCAACGGGGACGCTAAATCTATTCGTCGCTTCAGATGTTCGGACTTTGGCTTTGAAAGTTTTTTTTAAGTTGGATGACATCGTCATCCGTAGACGGCGACATTGGCGAAGTCGATGCCATTTTAGAACGAGTGTGTAGAGGGGGAGAGGATGTGGTTTGTTAGTGAGTGTGTGGTTTTTTTTAGATCTGGACCCCCTTTTTAAACGTGAGTGAGTGAGTGGGAGGGGTTAATTAACCTCGGTTAGGTTAACTCTCGGTAAATAAGAGAAATGTTTGAAATAATATTTCTTGGGAAGAGGCGTGCTGCTACAAATTGTGGGGTCCGCACCCTAACCCTAGCACCGCGTAGCAAAACACATGTGAAGCCACACTATTGTTGTATTTACTGTTTGTGGAAACATCAGTTTTCAGCGATTTATTCAGTGTTTGTTTCAGTTTTCTTCAACTTGGGATACAATAAGTACTGTTGTGACAACAAATGAATATGTCCAATTTAATCTAAAAATTTCTTTCATAAATTGAATTTGTTGATCTCCACTAATCCGCAAATTAAATGTCTTTTTGGTAAAGGGACATTTTAATTTATAAATACACTTTCTTTTTAACAAAGATTAACATTAAACTAAAATCGAATAAACAAAATACGTGTTCTAACCCTTCAAGGAAACATACGGTGTTCACTAGACCAACATCACTTTTCAATTAATACATAACTGACAGCAAACAACTTAATTAAAATACCCCTCAAACCATAATCCCATCACCGACAGACACGTTCAACAGCCAAGATAAAAAATAATTTCTACTAGAATTCACAAACCAATTCACCAATTTAAACATACTCAACCTTAAGCTACAACCCACCCCCAAGTTATTCAGACCAGACTTGTCTATGCTCGTCCACCACCAACAGGCCACTCCCGTACAAACTTCTGTGGATCACCAACCACCTGGGTATCCAGCCCAAGAAAGACGTTGAATAGCCAGTTGTAGTCCAACTCGTCCATCCTCCTATGATGAAATAGATGGTCGAAACATATGTAGAAGGGCTCACCAACAACCCTTAAAATATGTTCAATCTCAGTCTCTTGCAAACGGAAACGAAAGATTAAAAAAAATATAACAATTAACTTATAACAGGGGTAATATGCAATGCGACAGTATTGTTAAATTACTCTTGGAACATAGACGCCAGGCTGATAGAGCTAGAAGACTCGATTAGAGTGGGCTTCGTACATAATGTCATCTCTCGCTATGAACCAGAAAAAGCAGACGAATCGGTTGTTAAATGACTGGAGCTTTTTGGTGATGTCTATCGGGGAAATGGGGCAGAAAAACATACGGGTAAGCCTCTCGGAGAGATGTTCAATGACGTCTTTCGCAACCCTAGTATCCGAAAGATCGGTGGTACGGGCACTTGCAACTAACATGGACACAAGAACATTTTCTTCCGTACGTGTCCAGTAGCGAACATCGATCATCTCCTCCAAATGAATGTCTGGCATAGTGTTTGGGTTTGAATGGAGTTGGGAAGAGGTTGTGGTACTTGTTTGTGGGAAAGCAGACAGCATTTAGTATTTATTAAGGTGGTTAGTCGCGCCGGTTTTGGAGCCCTACCCAATTTTGAATAAATTTGATTTTGTAAGCGTCAAGTGTACGCGCACACACGAATTCATAATAACAAAATATTGTTTTCATTTTTATATGTATGTGGGGCCGACGGTTATGAGTACTTGCATTTAAATTTGGTGGTAATATATGTGTAATTATGCAATAGTAATTTTGTATAACATATAAGCACATGTGTTGTTTTGTACATTATACCTAATTTAACAGTTATTGCCCTTGGTAATATATCCGTCATACCGCAAATATATTTTATAATAGTAAGCGTAATACCTGACACGTAAACACGTTTTTAAATGTTTACTAACTCTCTCGAATCACGTTATTAAATGTTTACCATAATTTAATTAAAATTAAAAATTAAGTGTATTTTTTAAAATACTCTAAATTGATAGTTCAGATTTACATTAGAATATGTGATACGTTAACAAAAATGATACTACCACCGTATAATGTTAATGTTACCAATATTCAAGCTTTCCGTCCAATGCTTAGTCATGATTTATGTAAGTTTACCAGAATTTTAATTTATTTTATTAACATATTCTACTCTAGAATAGTTACTTCTGTTCATATACAGATGTCTAAATCCTAAACCTGAACTAAACATTAATACAAAGGGCGGTACCACCACATTTCTGTGCCAAACACAGTAATTCCCAAACCTGGTTATCTACGTATCTTATAGTTAACTTATTTTTAGCCTTGGTAACAATATGAAGTTGTATTGTGTTGCATGCCATGTTTTGGGTTACTAGCATATGTACGTTGAAAGTTAGTAGGTTGTTTTATTTTTACTAAATTTCTAGATTGACGTAAGGATTAATTAATGATATTGGGGTAGGATGGGCCAAACCCCATCTCCGTCCAACTTAACTCGAATTTACAAATGGCCCCATCTAAACATTCGATTGGTCCATCCTAGAACAATCCCATTACCTAAAATAAACTACATAATTGTCATTATTTAGGACAAGATATGCAACTAATATGTGCATAAATGACTTCTTTCTTCTTAATAGAAGATATGACGGGTTGAAAATTAAAATTTGCTAAAATATGAACATGAATAAAAATAGGAAGTCCCTGTGGGCGGGAGACATTAAGAATACATATTTATAGACGAACGCATCTTACTATATAATATAATGCATCCGTCTATAAATAGTAATTCATAATTGTTCTCGCCCAAATGATCTTCCTATTCTTAATTATGTTCATCTTTTAGAGGGTTGAAATTTTGTGTCAGTCAAATCTTCAATTAATGCGCAAGAAATCATTGAGTACCATATTAGTTGTATATTATCTCCTGTTATTAACAAAAATTATGCAATTTATTTAAAAGATTATGTTCGAACCTTCCAAATATATTCGGATTTAGTTGATTGGTATATGAGCTCCCAATTTTAGTTGCTAGTTATATCGAAACAATCCGTAATATTATCATTTTTCCCAAATCTAAATTTGCACTTTAGGTGTAATAATATCACTGCATTAATATTGCGAATATATAATTGAAAAGAATCTATACAATTAACACATCAACTCATAGCCTCTTTGAGAATTTTAATTGGTAGTGGATCGGCAAAAATAACGCATCCACTCATATCAATTTCGAGAACTAATCCTAATTCTTTATATTAATTAATTTTCTTTTCGCATTGGAAACTGGAAGATTTTATAACTTTTACATCTCCGCTTTGATTTTAATGAAAAGTGTATCATATATTAATATTTTTTTATTAATATTTAATATCCTCTATTATATTTTAGTTTGATATATTATTACATTATAAATATTTTATATCTTGCTTTGCACTATGGGATCGTCTAGTTATATTATATAGTTTGATTTAAGCCAACACTTAAAAAGCTTGGTTACGTTTCTATAACTTGCGCCTAGCTACTTATATTCAAATTTAAGTTTCAAAAACCTATTCCATTAAGTATTGTATTTTAATAAAACGTAATTGCAATCACATTTTTTTGAAATGGTTTCAACATTAGTCTTACATATAATTAATTAGTTAGAAATTTTCTTACATCTCGCATAGTTACTTAGCATCGGACATAAGTGTCCTCTAAAAAACCTCTACCAAAGCTAAATATATTTGAAATGTGTAAATGCAACTACATTTCTCTGGCAGATTTACAAATCCCCATAAGTGGTTATTTAGTACGGCTATTGAAAACAAACTAAATCTTACGTTAACAATATGCAAGTACCCCTTGGCATTCCAGGTTATGAGTTATGTGTAAGTGTAAATTTCCCTATATAGTCATTCCCAAAAAAATGGTTTTTAACTAATGCAACACTAAACTTATTAGGTAACTTGTTAACAATATGAAGTTGTAATTATGATGGATGCCATGTTATGATTTAATAAAGATTACAATTAAAAAAGCTAAATATTGTTTACATTAATCTCCAAGAGTTACTTACATGGCACGGAGATTTCACTCAAAGGTAAGTAAACATATTTGTAGATATAACATACTAATTTTGATTTCAGAAGACACATTAATTTATAGATTTTTAGATATATCATATAAGTTAAAGTTAATGTTTTCCAAAAATTAAACAAAATATTAATTGTCTTTGTGTTACCTTGATTATTTTTTTTTAGTTATTATTTTGTTTATTGACATTTTTTGTGGGCATTAAATTTTTTTTTTTGTGCTGGTTGTTTTTTTTCCCCTTTTTATTTTAGAACTTTAGGGTTCAGGTTTTAGGGTTTAGGGTTTAGGGTTTGAGATTTAGGGTTTGGTGTTTAGGGTTGAGGATAAGAAACGGAATTGTGCATTTGATTTCCGTAGTGGACTAAAAAAGCAAACTGGTTCGAACCCAGAACAAGAAAAAAATTATGCTACAGTTTTGCATAACCTGTGTGTGATAGCTGCTCCTAAATTATACCATTGCGTAATGAGGAAGCTTCCACGAAACACGCGAATCCAAAGTTGATTTTGAAAGCTCCAAAGGATTTGTGGGTCCCACAGGTTCAAATCATATCTTCAGGTTGTCTGTATCAAACAGTTGCCCGTACCCTGTTTGGTAGGCTATGTAAGTGTAGAGTAGGTTGTGGGAGATGTGCCGGGCGAGAGTTTCGAAGCGGACAAAAGATTACAACTGATATGTCTCTTAACCATACTAGAGTTAACATGACTGTTCATTTTGCCATTTGTGGGTATGAACCCTAGTGACGTCATTTTTGTGCAGGATATTACATTTCTCAATTTCCATTAGATTGTGAAAATTATGTAAATTAATTTTTTTTTCATATTCCTATGTTATGTACGCGTGAAATAAGTAAATTATATATGAATAAGTAAAAAAATCATAAAAGACAGAACTTGTTGTTTTTCTTCGTTAAAAATTATGGAAATATCAAAGGTTACTATGGTGGGTGGCAGTGGGCAATTACCAGTAAGATTTGTTATCGGAATCCGAAACGACACGTTATCACTCTTTCAGACCCTACAGTTGCCCTAATTTAAATTGCTGCTAATTACATGGTTAAATTGTTGTGCTACATACACTCAGACACCGTAACAGCTAAACCCTAATTTTGCTTCCCAAATTTAACAGGCGGCAGTTTCAGCGGTGCGAAAGTTTTTGGAACCTTGGTATACACTTTGCAGTGAAAGCGAACGCCTCCAGTTCAAAAGAATAATGGCAGACGGACATGGTATGCGTATTTCTAAAGTATTTAGAAGTTTTGTTTTTTTAATATTATATTGTTTTCCTGGTTTCTGACTCGCACCTGGGGTTGGAGTGGTTTTGGACAAGTAAAAATCCAAAAAATCTTTCAGTTCTCCTGAGATGCCTCTTCTCCTCAATTTTTTTTTGCCTTGTAACTAATTTTAAATTTCTTTTTATTTCATGATTCGGATTCTAATTCGACCCAGACCAGGTGGGTCCGGATGTAGACGACAAACTCTCTTTTATTGTGGCACTGACTCTACAGAACATAAGACGTGGTGTCTTGGTACGTAAACCCACATTTTTTTGTGTTTTTTTTTGGTTTTTTTCTTGTTTTTTTTTTGTTTGCAAACTGATCTAAGTTCATCTATATTTTTTCTGCATATTTCATCGTAGGAAGTACCAAGGTTGTTTATTCGCCACAACCTCACAAATCAAAAGCTCCATCGGGGAAGGGCTGTACTGTGAACAGGCCAGCAGGATTTCCTTGTCCAAATATCCAGGCGTGTGAACCGAAGGGTCGTACTTAGCCAATGCAGGGCGATGTTTCGTTACCTTGGTTTATCAAATTTTCAGGAATGCGAATTTGAATTCCATCCAGAGGATGAAGAAGTGACATTTCATGTCTATCCATTTTAGGTTTATTTTGGATGGATTTTGTTATGTTAGTGATGACCATACAGGCGTGGCTATTTTGGTGTTCTGTTTTTTTTTTTTTTTTCAGTTTTTGTGGGATTTTGGATAGAAATCTTATTATGTAACATGTGTTGGCGGGTTGTTTATTTCAGTTTGGCATGGATTTATGTAATTTTTCCGGCACTAGACAACTAAAAGTCTATAACTAGTGAATTCGGGAATATTGGGGTATGAAACATGCCTTACTCCCTTAAATATGGTGTTCTGGAACTTGTTAATACTTAAGTAACTGCAAACTATACGTGGCCTTTTTTTTAACAATAATCGGCTATCAACTATATTATGTAAATCCAAGGTATTCATAGGAATATAGTGTTACGATGCGTAAATTATACCATAATAACATTTTGCAATTTCTATTTGTAGATTATTAACAGATTTATTATGTCCAATCACTAATTAAATGAACAGTCATTCCTCGTGCACTTTAGGTGTAGTAACTTTTTGTGATTTTTCTATTTATTTTTAATATTTTGTTAGACACATGGATTGAGGTCGCCTTCATTTTTTTTAAAGCCTATATTCCGAGAATGCAACGCAAACCTTCTTTTTCCCTTTTCAATTGAATTTAACGATTGATTGATTCATAATCAAAAAGCCTAAAGAACAAAATCATCAAAACATACTGTCATTCTATTACCTACCTTATTTTCTCATCGAAGACAATGTCCAAACATAATTTCAGTTTTAACAAATATTACCAATACACTACATTATTCCCATATGAACATTGAGAAAATCCCAAACACTCACTAAAATCGAATCCAAACTAGCCCTAAGAGTCCTGGTAGAAACACAACATGTTGGTCAAATAATCAGTCAAATCTTAGTAGTGGGAATTTTTAAACGTAAGTGACCCGCAAATTAGGGAAGTGCAACGCATACTACCAACACCCAAAATATGTAGGCTCCGGACCAATAGCCAATAATCACAATACTAAAACTGGTATAGACCTAACGAAGAACATCAGTTACATACTTAACTTATATCAAAACTAAAATTTCATTCTACACTTTTTAACTTCCGAAAACAAACTACGATACAAACTATTTGGAAGTAAATGCAGACACCTTTGTTACCTATGCCAAAAGCCTTGTAAATACCCTGGAATCTTAATTAATAATGTTTGCATGGAGTGCAACAGTAATAAGATTCCCAAAAAAAAAGAACACCCAAAAGGAACTGAAAAAGAGTCACTTTCCGAGACTTCACTCAAGTTCTGTGAATAGGGAGCCCACATCCACCGACAAGCCACCCGATCCCCCAAAAACACCTAGGGCTGCGAATGGGCCCCCTAACCCAGCGTATATCATAGTCAGGTTTCTCGAGAGCCATTAGTAGCCATGCATAGTCGAGGGTGTCCATCTGTAGTTTCCTGAACAACGTATCCATCGCATGAAATCGTGGCTCACCCATAAGACAAAACATCCTGGCCATCCTAGATTCTTTAACTGCGTCGTACTCCGGTGGTGGTATTACGCGGTTCAGTCTCACATTATACAGCATCTTTGGACAAGAGATGAACCAAACAAAATTTATGAACCGATCTCGAAGCTCCTGGAGCTTTTTAACAACCTCCGCATCATTCAAACCTGAATACCCGTGCCTGCGGAGTGTTGTAGTTAGAGCCTGAACAACTCCTCGGAGGACCATGTGGTCACACAAATTCATCTGGTTTGAAGCTTTGACAAGAAGCTCTAGCAAAGCATACTCCTCTTCCTTTCGCCAATATCTAGCAGAGTTCATTTCCAACTGTGATATGGAAGGCATGGTGAGTTGGACAAGTTGGCGAATCCTTTAGCAACTGTTAAAAATCTTTGGGTAATGATGGTTTGTGTAAAGATCAAGATTTGGTGGATTATATTTGTGGTGTGGCTTGAATATATAATTGTAGCTCTTGAAAATATCTTAAGTTTAAAGGGTGGGGGGTTACGGTGTGGTGTAAAAAGATACATATCAAATTACAGTATATTATGTGTAAAATCAAATTATATGAATAACTTAGTGACTGTTACGGTGAAATTCACTGTGTGTAATAAAAAAAAAGGGCTGGTATAAAATAAAAATATAGGAACATATAGTGTGAAATTCATTGTGTGTAATAAAAAAAATATATAACAAGGATCATTGTTTATTTTCATGTAGCCTGAAAAAGTCGGGTATTCAATACCTAATACATAAAATTATATTTTGTTGTTCTTCGTATTTGTTCAAATCAGAGTACATGTAATTATATGTTCCATATTTGAAAAAATATTTAGTTCAACCTACTATATGTCAGTATTTGTTACTCCCTTTATTAATAATAAGTGAGTATAAACCCTAAAATAACATATGATCAGATGATTTGCTAACCCCGGGGAAAAAAATATAGTACATAATAAAACAACTATTAACTGAAATACGTATTCAGGATATGTCCGACCATTCATGTAAATTTTGTCTACGTTATACACTATATTTAATTTTTTGTGTAATTTTTCTCCATCCCAAACCTGTTCCCCAAAATTTACAGTTTTGGTGTGTTCATCTCCAACCCGACTCTGTCCCAACCATAATAAATTATTAAAAATTATTAAATACTAATTTATATTGAACTTATTTGAAAACAAATATAAATATTAATTTTAAATATACTTTATTATCTGTAATATTTCTAACAAACTTTAATAAATTTGTTAATGAATTATTAGTTTATATTTTAATTTTCACCTTAAAGAAAAAATTATAGAAACCGTTTGAGTTCATCCAGACTAAACGACAACAGTTAACTGGAAATCATAATTACTGAACGGATAAAATTTATTTAAATTACCTATGTTTAAACATACAATAATTGTGCGGAATAGGGATTTTAAAGTTAGTTAAATTCAAATCAATTAAAACACACTTACTTAAAAATTATTAAAGGGTTTATAATTTATGTCTCCTAAACCGAACGACCTAACTAACCCACCAACTAGAAATGGGAGATTGGGGTTATAACCCCTATTTGGAAACATCCTGGTTAGAAGAAGCTGCATCAAAAGGGTAATGCTACTCCGTAGCCTTTACCCCAGAAAGTACAGCGAATCTGTCTAGCCATATCAACTCCAATACGAATTCCAAGAAACTTTGACATACCAATTCACCGGGGCAAGTGTGGGTGAGCCATCTTTGTAGGGCTGCTATGTCTGACCAAAAATAGTAACCCTATGCTAGACGTCATTCCAGATGTCTTCCTTTTCCAATGTAAACAATGGCTTGCGTCCAAGTTACCATAGAGGATGAAGATGAATAGTTCAGGATTTTTGGAAGGGAGCACCTTTTCTTTTCTTATGTCTGTGTGAACTACAGATTAACTACGAAGGTTTTTTCTTTATTAATTCAGATTCAGACCAAGATTTATAAATACATTGTGAGTTTTACACGTAGGAGGTGATTTATAGATCTTAAAACTTAGAAAGGATATTAAAAAAACACAACACTTAAAGTATGAGGAAGCCAAGGTAGCTTTGTTCGTCATTCGCCATAACTGTGGACATGAACATTACACAAAAAAAATTAATTAAAATTTATAAATACAGAACATTGTTTACAGCAAGCGTAAAGGCATCCAGTCTTCGTAGAAATAAACTAACAAAAATTAATTTAGTTATAGACATCCAAAAGGCCAAAAAAAAAGGTCAAATGCAGTATTCCATCATAGAGTACCAAAAAAAAGTGGTATGGGTTGCTACTTGCTACAGATTATTTAGTCTAAAATAATAAAAAACAG
The DNA here is from genome assembly GCA_032274785.1 of Ajuga reptans. Classification (NCBI taxonomy): domain Eukaryota; kingdom Viridiplantae; phylum Streptophyta; class Magnoliopsida; order Lamiales; family Lamiaceae; genus Ajuga; species Ajuga reptans. The sequence goes on from JAUEKW010138741.1 coordinate 10,763, forward strand.
TAAACTCTTTCAATGGTTTCCCGCCTAGCTTCTAGGGTTTTCCCGCCATGCGTCAAAACTTGGCATATATAACAGGGGCTCCATTGAAGGCGTATCATCAACAAATTTCAACCCTCTCAGAAAAGTTTCATTCAACCCCTCACCATTAATGGATTCCACTCCTACAAAACCCACCCTACCCAAGGAATGGCATACTCCCCCCTCTCCAAAGAGCCTGGAAGTTCTTTACCTAAAAACTCGGAAGAAACATGATGAAATGAAGGAGGAGCTAACTACGCTGGTCAAAAGGATAGTGAATACATGCCATGAGGAAGAGCTCCGAACACTGATACTGGAGGGTGAGCCTTTGGTGAAGGTGTACGATATGTTCCTCGAAGCGGTTAAGGAACAGAAGGCACGGGAAGTCCCTGTGGTTATTATTCCCGACTCGAGCTCCACCGACATTTAGACAACTTTGTGTTTTCGGTAAACCAGTATAACTTTCCAAGTCATACGATGGTTTAGTAAGTGTAATTAAGCACTAACTATAATCATGTAATTTGCTTTTATATTTTGTCCGACTTCCTTTTGCCGAGCCGGACTTGTATGGTAATATTGGTCTGAGTGACCAAATATTAGTAATGACTTCGATCTTGGTATTTGTCATGGATGATGAATAAGAGTGTAATTAAAGAAAACAAATTTAATTACTTGTGTTTGAAACCCTATCACATGGCCAAAGAACACAAATAATTTAAATCTACAACCCAACAAATTTCTAACAAGTACTATGGTCATGTTATATTTAATTTTAATTACGTAATAGTTCGTAGAAGGAAAAATATGTGTGGAATTAGGGTACAAAAAATTTAAAATAAAACATACATTAACTAAATTTTTATCACAAACAATATTTGACTAAAATATTAAATAAGGTTCTAAAATTTAATTATTAGTATAATGAACTAAAATATGGACCAACACAACTTTAGAGAACAATGGCATTCATATATTATTTTAGTACACTAAAAACGGTTTATTGGTTAGTGACTCTAATATGTTTGGATTAAAACTACAGAGAATACCGCCCACAACTATACTTCACAATCTCCTAGACTAAAAAAATTTGGGCCAAAATATATACGTTATGCAAGTTTCGAACTGGGAGGACTCAAAATTTAATTCAAAATAACCACCACTTTGGGGGTAGAATCATACGCCCTTATTCAACTGTGGATCCGCTACTGGGCCGTAGCAGCTTATTCTCTGAACAAAAATGTGCCAAAAAGGCTTACTTAAATATTAAAACACAACCTCGCCTAATTGTTTGGTCATCTGCCAACTAACTTAAAAATATAAATTGTAAATAAGATCTCTTCCAAATTGTAATCCATCTCCTACTCGAACTTATTTTAAAAAAAATAAAACATGTGTTTGTCATATCATCTTCAATAAAAAAAAGAAAACAAGCCGAGATAGCGTGAGAAGCTCGGCCGAGATCGTAGTTGTGCCAAAATAATGAAAAGCACGAACAGAATCTCAAGGCCGAGACAGTTTAAAATCTCGGCCGAGAACGAACCGGAGCCAAAACCATGAAAATCTCGAACGAGATGTCAAGGCCGAGACAGTTTGAAATCTCGGCCGAGAACGAACCGGCGCCAAAACCATAAAAAGCTCGAAGGAGATGTCAAGGCCGAGACAGTGTGAATTCTCGGCCGAGATCGAAGCTTGGCCAAAACTATTTGAATCTCGAATAAAATGTCAAGGCCGAGACAGTGTCAATTCTCGGCCGAGATCGAACCAACGCCTAATCAACGAAAAGCTCGAAGAAAATGTAGGATTACCAGCTGGTTACAAAACAAAAAAAAAATATTTGGCCCAAAACCCGTTCAAAACTTCCAAGATGTGCTTTATACAATGTCCCAATTTTACTTATGCGCCCAACGGCCTAAAGCCCAACTTCATTGTTTGGACAGTATTATTTTGGCGAAAAACTTGTCCCACAAAATACAGTTTTCTTTTTATTTTCAATGACCCCAACATAAACTGGCTCAAACTATTCAGCGGATTGTATTTTTTTTTCATATATACAGCGACAAACATAACTTACATGGTCCCTCCAACTAAACACCCATTGTCCGCTTGGAAAATGAAAATGGGGTTTATGGTCGAATTCAAAAACAACAAACTTAACGACAAACAATTGGACGGTCGAGTTTCAAACTTACATTGATAATTGTTATACCGTAAACGGAGGAATTCAGAGTACGGACATAAAAACTACACCGCTTATGAAACCACCTAAAAACACCAAACACACACATTTCAGCGACGGTAGACCTCTTGTGCTTCCTCCACCCTGATCTTGGTATGCCTTCGAAAGCCTCTCTGCCTCAACAGCGCTGCTACTAGGAAAATCTTCGTGGGTTAGAGTCGGGTCTTCGAATATCATGTACTGATTATAAGCTTTCTCAGCCTCCGACCTAGACCGGTAAGAATTGTAAATACATCCCTTGAAACCTACAACATTGGGAGCACATTTCTCACAGCTATCGTATATTCCCGGCCTCAACCCTTTGCTAACAACGTAGAATTTACTTTTACCCCGACTACTCATTTTCACTGCCGGTGTCTGATGGAATTTCAGAGACGAGAAAGATGATTGGGATGAAAGAATTTGGGTGGAAATTTTTCGGAATCGGGGAAGATGAACTCTACCCAGCTTTTGGTACAATCCCAAAGAAGAGAGAGAGAGTCCAAGTGGTGGTATAAAACAAAATAGGGGCCAGCTGTGTAGGAGAGAGAGAGAGAGGAATTTTTAAATTTGAATTTCTTTTACTGTAGCATTTCAAATTTCAAATCAAATTTTACTGTAGCATGTGGGTATAAATGGTATTTCATAATTATTTATTATTATTTTTTTTTAAATGGGGTGTCTGGCTGGCCAGATTCTGGCTGCCTAGCAACACCCATATTTTATTATTGAAATCACACCGCTTATCATATAGTCAAAATAATGATTTATTAACTTATTTAACGTTCAAATAGTCAACCCTCTTTCTATTTCTCATACGTCGCGATTCTTTTTTGAAACCATAAGTCGTTATTCTTAGTGCAATCAAAATAAGTAAAAATAATTTCTCAAAAAATAATATTGAAACTGTCATTGATCCCCGTAACAATTTTCCACAATGAACAATAATAATAACAGTAACTATTTCTATTTTGCTCTCAAATAACAAGTAAGAAATAATAATTTTAAAAGTAATACTAATAATATATTATTATTTTGGTAATAATAATCTCTCCCTATATAAATATGTATATATAAAAGCCACTGGCTGTTTTTGCAATTTCAATTTTTCCGCCTAAATTTTGGACTATAATTTGGTAATTTGTTATACATTTGATAAGTTTTAAATTTTTTGAAATACTAATACTTTTTCATTTATAATCCGTTTTTTATGCAAGATATATTATTTTAATGTTCTTTTCACGATCTTATATTTATCATTCATATCACATATATTAAAATGAGATTCGATTTAAAATGTCATTTTATTGGCTTATTACTTTGTATTAAATATGAGTGTTATATGCCTGCAAACTAAAATAAATTAAATAGTTTGTTATAAAAAATATTAATTGATTTATTTATAAAAATGCAATTAATCGGTTTATTTTATTTTACATATTCTTTTATCACCTGATGCATTTATACGTTCAAAAGTAATAAATAGACAATTTCTGTACATTATTTTTTTGCTTTTATTTTTTTGGATTTTTTGGCAACTTTCCATTTATGATGGACATGTGGCAGCTTTTGATTGATTTGTCTTTTTACTTTTGTATTTCTTGAAAATCTTCTCCAAAATCTTAAAATACAAATAACTTCGTCATTTCCAATAACTTTTTTCACGTTTAATATATCAAAATAATTATTTTCTAATGATCTTTAATTCAACATCCATATCATATATAAACTAAGATATTATATATTAAAAGATAAATTGGCAATTGGTTGATTATGTCGGTTAAATTTGAGTATTTATTGTAACACACCCTACTAGTGGGGTGCCACTTCTACTCTTTTCTTTATTTCACATGCGCAGCTTACACATAATGTGCAAAATATTTTGTTTCTTACTAAATATAAGTTTTCAAGAAATTTAGATAAACTTAAACTTTATAAAATTTTCCAATAAATCTAAAGTAACTGCAACTTTCTTAAAACATTAGAGTAACTTTTTTTTTTTTTTGAGAAATAAACGAAGCTCAATTGAACAAAATCAAGTGTTAGGCAAACGTCCCACATCACGAAGAAGAAGCACTTCGATAGGTTGAGGCACTTCTTCTACCCACACTCTAACATCGTTGATATCAAAACGTAAATGTGCAATTGCATGTGCCACAGAGTTGGCATTGCGAGAAATGTGAAAAACTTGGAGCAGCCAAGATTGCTAGAGAGTGACCAAATATCATCGAGAATAAGGCCACAATAATCATCATTTGTGTCCGACTTTTGCATCGATTGCATCAAGCTGGAGTTATCGCCTTCGATGATCAAATTATAAAATTGCGACATAATTTGGAGGCTAAATCTTAGAGCCATGCCTTCCAATAGAGTTATTGACCCCTCTGCATGGGTGCGATGTACACCTGCTAGAAGAGCATTACCATCGTGGTCGCGGATGAGAAATCACATGCCAATCGTACCATCGTTAAAGACATCAACATTAAAGTTCAGCTTCATTTCCTCGGCTGCTGGAGGTTGCCAAACAGGTATACTGCTGGGTTGATCGTTCGATTGAGGTAGATGAATGTTGAGAATATTCTGGTATTCATTGAATGAGAATAGCGCCTGCTTTACAATATCATCCGGTTCAAATGGTTTACCCTCAAAGTAGAAACAATTTCTTGCAAGCCATATTTTTCATAGAAGAAATGTAATCAGAGATATAGTCATTGTTGAGAAGGCGTCTAAAGCAGCCCATACAACAGATCACAGCTCCATATGTGGTCGATCTACCATATC
>JAUEKW010138741.1:17081-29916 GCA_032274785.1 Ajuga reptans
AGATAATAGACCTTTTTTACCATGTTTTTTAGTCCGCATGTTATGGAAGAGTTCAAAGCAATCATGGCATTATCAGTGATTAGTCTATTTGGAATGAAGGCACTTTGAGTTGAAGATATGACAGATGGGAGCAGTTTTTTTCAATCTATTTGCAATGCATTTAGTGATAATTCTAAATATAACATTACACAAGCTTATAGGTCAAAAATCCTTTGGGGTTTCCGGGACTTTGACTTTAGGAATCAAAACGATAAACGTTTTATTTAGAATTTTTGGGTCTTGTGATTCGTTCAGAATTTTTAGGCATGCTGAAATAACATCCTCACCAATGATGTTCCAGAATTTTTGATAAAACAGAGGAGGCATACCGTCAGGACCCGGAGCCTTGGTAGGATGTATTTGTTTAAGAGCCGCTTGAATTTCCTTACCGGTATAGGGGGCAGAGAGCAACCGATTCATGTTGGGTGTCACTTTTGGTTCAACAGATTGGAGAACATAATGAGTGTCGGTGACCCCAGCAGGTTTGAAAAGATCTGCAAAATAATTTACCATAAGATTAGCAATTTCCATTTCATCCTCAATCCAAATTCCTTGCGGGTCCTTTATTCTCATAATTGTATTTCTAGCCTTTCTATTTATGGCTTTCTGATGGAAAAAAGTTATATTTCTATCCCCCGCTTCGAGCCATAAGGCTCGCAATCATTGGCTCCAAAGTATCTCCTCTTGATTCTCCAGAGTCTGTAATTCATGCATCATCATTTTTATTTGGGAAATCACATCCTTGGATTGATACTGCTGCTGTAAGTGCGAGATGTTATCCCGAAGCTATTGAGCCTTTCACCTTATGTTTCTGAAAACTTCAGAGTCCCATTGTTTTAGTCGGTTGCCACAGTGAGTGATTTTGTCCTCAAGAGATTTAAAGGGGCCGACTCGGTCCAACTATTTTTGACGACGTCATTACATTGATTGTGCGTTAGCCACATTTGTTCGAATCAAAATAATTTCACCCTCCGACGATGTTGGTTACATCCAGGCCGTTTTGCTTCCAAATCCACTAATAACGGGGCGTGGTCCGATTCAAATCGAGGGAGAAGCTTAACTCTATAAAGTGGGAAGAGTTTTCTCCATCGTTCATTAGCTACTGCCCTGTCAAGACGGCATTGGATGTTATCAGCATCATGGTTACCATTCGTCCATGTGAACGTGTGACCATAGTAATCGAGATCGGTTAGGTTCGTTTCCTGTAATACGTCGCGAAAATGTCGCATAAGGGTGATTGCTCGCCAATTACCACCTTGTTTCTCGTTGGACCACAAAATTTCATTAAAGTCCCCGCACACAAGCCACGGAATGTTAGCACCAGGATATATAGCTCTAATAAGGTTCCATGTCTTGGTACGTTGGTGTTGCTCGGGCCATCCATAAATACCCGAAAAATGCCACTCGCATGTCATACCCTCAATATGGGCTTTCGCAGAGATATGATTTTGCAAAAAGGAGGTTAAGTGGATCACTACCGGATGCTTCCACAAAAAACATAAACCGCCCCATCGAGAGTGTTGATCACCTTCACAAGATACCGGCAGACAACCGGTAAAACGAAAATGACGAAAACATAACTTTTGCATTTGGCATATAGTGAGTTTGGTTTTCATGAGAAAAACTATGCTGGGATTTTCCTCATGCAGGATCTTCTCCAATTCCCTAACTGTCGCCCGGTTCCCAAGCCCACGACAGTTCCAGGATATCAGACTCATTGTGTCGGCGGGACTGCGCCGCAGCCTCCGTCGTTTCTTCAAAAGTATGCTGGTCAATGCCATTGTTCACTTTTGTTCTTTTTACCTGAACTTGTTCTCCCTGTATTCCTTTACGTTTCACCCCTGATACTGTATCAATGCTCATTATTGGATTCGGATTCGGCCTTTTAAAAATCTGAACTTTCTTCCTCACGGGGCTCTTTTTCTCCGTCTTTGGGATGAGCAGTGTCTGTTGCCCCCACCATGTTTATTTAATTAAATTCCGGGCATGTGATAACTTGGATCCGATATATGAGTAATGGTAGAGGGGAATGGATGAATTTGTTGTCTGACCATGTTTGTTAACGTACTAAGGGGCGTGATTGGATCATATGGATGGAGGTGTGTGATAGCGTGAGTATGCGTACCACCTGGGTCTTTGGGTGTGTCTTCGGTATCCGGTATATCATTGAGGTCGATGATGGAGAGGTTTGAGGGTGTAGGTGCATTTACAGTAGTGGTAGTTGGTTGGGATTTTTTGGGTGGAGGTGGTTTATGCTGATTGTGTGTTGTGTTCTGAGTGGGCGTGTGTATCTGGTTTATGGGCTGGTTGGTATCCATCATCACGGGGTGTGGTTGCCTTATACTGTGGGTTCGAATATCATGTGCAGGTTTTGACAATGTTTCCCCAAGGTTTGATACTCCTACCTGTTTTAAGCCTGTTGATAGAATGTGAATGGTGGAGTCTGGTTCTATCGCATGTTCAGTTTCATCATCGTATTTCTGCTCCGGCGGTTTCCGTGTTTTGTTGAATTCATCAAATAGCTTCCGGCGAAGCGAGACATTTCCCCTATTAACTGATTCCTCTTCCTTACGCACATATGCGTGTTTCATAGGGGATGCTCGCAACCAATCCCCGAATGGAAGCTTGTTATCTGGTAGTTTCAGTGTTTCGTCTGAGGGACTGATAATGTCACACTGTCTCTTCATGTGTCCTAGGAGGCCACAAGCATAACAGAACGAAGGAAGTCTTTCATATTTGAACGTGATCCACACCTTCCGGTTCTCCGACAGGACAATGTATGTACCTTTCTTTATTAGTTTGTTCAAGTCCACAGTAAATTTCATTCTTATGCTTCTGCTGAAGCCTTCTGTCGTGGTATTGTCCATTTCCACAAAACGACCAACTCTGTCAGTTCGGGCTTTTAGATACTTGTCTGTTCTTGCTGCCATAGGGAGGTCATACATACGAACCCAGAACGAGGCTTCACAGAATTGGATGGCTGGTGGTTGTTCATTTAGACCCAGTTCTTTGAGCACCACCAGATCGTTCTTGAAGTGCCACGGTGCCCTTGCGAAAATTGCCTCCATTTCGGATCCGTGGGTGAATTTGAAAGAAAATAAGTTTGTGGTGATTTCTTTCGCAGTCATCCCGTGTTTTGGTTCCCATGCCTTCTTCATGGCTTCTAAAAAGCCAAAAGCATTGAAAGATCTTCATGTCCATACTTTTGCTATGATGCACAGTGACGAGTTTCTATCCGATGTCTTGTTATCAGGCAAAATATGGAGAGGTTATTCCTCTTCATCAGGGTAAGGATAGTTGTTGGATTCGAATTTTGTCATTACTCGAGCCTGAATATGTTCTGATAGGGAGTAGCTGGGGAATAGTACTTGTTCAAGCAGACCACACATCAAAAACTAGACGAAAGAAAAGGAAGCACAGCGAAAAAACACAAAAAAACAGGCGAAATCGAGAGCAGGAAAATTATCTCATAAACACTACACCACCACACTGTAAAATAGAAAATTGATTCGACTCAACATCATATATATCACAGGGTACATAGAAATAGACGGGTTACTTGCGTATCAAGAAACCGCAGAAAAAAGATTAAAAAACCTTAATTGAAACGAGATATGCAGACCCTTGTGCAGAAAAATCTAAGCACCCTATTTACGTCCGAAAAGCAAACAGATAAGAAATCTTAAAGATTAATAGCAGGTGTACCGCATCGCATACCAAAGTGTGAAACAAAACAGTAGTGCAAATATATGAGTGAATAGGGAAAAGAGAGAAAAAAACCCGGTATTGTTGATCAGATCGTCTTTGTTCCGTGATATGGAAGCCCTCATCAAGAGATCATAGAGATCTCGTACAGTCCAAGCATGGTGGACACGGAAACTCCAAACAATGGAGGCAGAAACCCTAAGCTAAGAGGGAGAACAACTTACAAAACGTTAGAGTAACTTAAATATTGCTGGAAGTTAATATTAAGTTCAAAGAAAATTTAAAGAACTGATGAATCTAAAAAAATCCAACTCGCTGAGTAAAATCATAAATAAGTAAGCGTCAAACTAGCCTTGCAAATTTAATAGTTTAAATAAAAATACTAAATAAACTTTCATAACCAGTTCCGAGGTTCCGCCGTCACTGTCATTGCACATCCGTCTTGCTCCGTTCTATCACATCCTACCCTTGCCTTTATCTGCAATATGATTGTATTTTCCATTTTTCTACACACTTGTGAATTTGGAAGTTTATTTGACTTTTATTCATATATATGATTCTAAAGGCAGGTTGTTAAGTTGCTACCATTCTATTAGTTTGTTTTTTTAAAACATTTTCCTAAATTTTTTAAACACAAAAACTTTTTCGTTTCTATTCTATTTTTGACATATAAATATATATACCAAAATAATTATCTTTTAAGGATCTTTAATTTGAAATATAGATTGCATATATTAAGAATGATACAACTCGATCATTGTGTGAGTTTCTAACAAAATTGAATCAATTATAAAAATAGATAATTTTTTTCTTTTATAGATATTTATCTTAATTTTATTATATAAAGTGATTTATATATAAAAAATGTATTCTATCCATGCATTGTATGGGAAAAATTAATGTGTATTCCATTAAAAATTGGTTACAATTTAAATACTTAGATTACATAATATATATTTTATCATAAAATATTACTTTATAAATAAATTTCGTGCATCGCACGGGATAAATATTAGTATTTATAATAATAGTATTAATGGAACTATTATTGGTAAATTGAATATGCCTAATCCACAGGGAGTACGTGCTGCACCAGAACTAGGAGATTCTAACCCTCGCATAGGATTCTGATTTATTTATGAAAGGTTGCCCCCATTCATAATTAACTAATCATTGGTTTAATCAAAATAACTACTCATACGGTTACCTTATATACAAAAGTGGCCAATTTGCTTTAGAAAAATGGGATTAATTAACTTAATTGTCAGTGTTCCTCTAATCAAGATCTTTTATCTTGTCTATCTTCAGCACTTCAAAATATTTCACCCGATTTTCGAGACGGGAAAACCATTGTTTTTTTTTTAGACCGAGGAATATAAAATATCAACATTTACTAATTGATTGTCAAACTATTAGAAAATCACGTGTCTTGCAAACAATTTTTATAAGGGTAAATATATTTTCTTTATTTAACTTAACCTTCAAAATAGTAAAAAAGTTCTTTATCCCGTGTAATTACACTTTACACTCTCTTTTCTGGCTATACAATTCATTCTCCAACAGTTGAACAAATAATGAATATTTGTCACAACTGCGTTATTAGAGACGACATGTCTTCACTAATTAGTTATCTCATAACCCGAACGCAAATAATATTGTTTGAGACGATGAAAATCGTAACAGATGCAGATCAAACATTTCCTGAAACAACTACTTAATTGTCTCTAAAAAAAGATTAAAAATGACCTCAAATAATTTGTAAAATATTTTATAGAGACAATAATTGTGATCTCAAATAATATGCCACAAAAAATCTTTTTTGTTGTAGGGAAAATCCTCTATTTTATATTCTATTTTACATACGCCTACTATACTACCCAAAACACACACACATATATATATATATATATATTATATATATAACATACAAAATTGTAAGATGGTGAAGAAATTGAGCAAGAGAAAAAATCCTAGAGAAGTTAAGGCACTTGTACTTTTCATTTCCGTTGAGCAATATCTTTAATTTTAAAGTTAAAATTATGCAACTAAAATAAAATTTGGCATGATCTCGTTTTATGTAGCAAGTAGCAACAACTTGAATGAATTTAAATAGAGGAATAAATATAGATGGGATCGGCAGACACGTAACATGTTCCATGCCGAGTTAATTACTTTTAAGAATTTCATTTCACAAATTTCAATACGCCTATTTAGGGTGTGCTTGCTTTGGGCTGAGGGTGGTTGATGTACTGAATGAATTGTAAAAATGTGTACTTGTTTTAGTGGTTGAAAAGTTGATTAATAATATTTAATTAAAAAAAGTAATGTGATGTGTGTAAGGGCTCATTTGGTTGGTTTGAAATGCCAAGAAAAACAAATATATCAGTCCATTTCCCATGTTTGGTAGCAATAGCTATGGCCCTGTAAAACATGCAGGCCCGCTTAAAAATCACTGTTCCTCTTCAGTAATCTAAACCTCCCAAATTGGTGGGTTTCATTTCCGTGGTGTAACAGTTGCTAGAAAAAGCAAATTGAAATGACAATTAAACCCCTCGCACACTTCTCCAAAAAATCCAAGAGCAGATTGTTTTAGGTCAAAGGTCACATTTATTTCATTTTACCTTCTCTTCGTCTCTCTGCGTGCGGCTAGGGTGTCCACCATGTTCCAGCGAATAGTTGCTTGAAGAGATGAAAATCGTCGCAGCGCCTGGATCAGTCAAAATCTGCTGTCGTAGGTAAGAATCTTTCATCTTCGATTCGTAATCGGCTGGTTTAGGTTTGAATCGGAGAGAAGATCTGATTTTTTTTTCAGGTCTGAACGGATCTTGCTATTTCTATTTTTTCTATCCATAGTTTGTTCTTTCAAATATTGTTCCCAAGAATTTTTCACCGCCCCTAGTTTGTTTTGCACAATTAAGCGAGCAACCATCTGAAATATGTATCTTTGCAAATCATTAATGTTATTCTTCCCATGTATGTAATGTTCAAAGCATAAGCTGAAGCCTTTTTCGCTTTGATATTTTCGTTGAATAACTAGTTACCAGTTTCTAGTGTTCTTAATTTTATTTCGGTGATCATGCCGAGAATAACTAGAAAAGCCGTCTGGAGCTTGAGTGCAATATTTAGAAGTTTAACAAGAAATACTAAAGCAGAAAATTAAACACAACAGAAAATAAACTTCCGGAAATTTAACACTACATAAACGATAGTGATATATCCGAATCACAATTGGAAAATGCTGGATCATCACACTTGCTACATAATAGCCGATACATCTACTACCTTACAATATGAAAAAGGAAACATACAAACACCTGAAAACGAGTTCCCCGAACACATAAGCAAACTACGATCGACTAAATCTGAAAACAGAACTACAAATTTGCATAACAAAAGATGGCCCGATCTCCAGTGGAAGCTGCAGTTACTTACCAAATCCAAAGAAAAGCGTCGGGTAGCTAGAAGAAGAGGATGAGCTTGATGTTGGTTTCTTCGGGTTGTTCTCGAATTTTACTGGGGAATGGAGAATAACAGTTGGTTTTCCACTTGTTGTTGCCTCTTCAACCACTGCTTTCGGCCTGTGAACTGGCCACTCAATGGGCCAAGGACGTTGGGGCATACGACTACCTGGGACAACATTCTTTGAGAGGGCGGATATGACTTCATCAGCATCTTTAGTTGGTCCATGTTGTGGTGCTCCTCTATTATCCGTCGAGGAGTCGTCAATCTTAATGACTTCGTGTTCACGGCACAATTTCCTTGTGCAACACAACGACCATCTTCGTCGTCATCACTAAGGATATGGATAATCGGCACTTCTAGAGGCGCGGTTGCACCAAGTGCTGGGCCAAAGAGCAAATCCAAACTACTGAAATACGGCTCTCCCTGGTGGAAATAAACTTGAGTAAATCGTGTTTCCTTCCAATTAATTATTTCTGTTATTAGCTTCAGAAATGACTGTACTTAATACCAAATTTATTAGAAATTAACCTGAATTTTGGTTGCCCACCAAGACAGAGGTGTGAGAATTCTGTTGGAATCTTCAATCCACACAATGCCTGAGCAAGCTATGATCTCCCGAAAGAGATAGTAGCGATGACGTAGTTTCCTAACACGAATGAGAATGTTATTTATCGTGTAATTCTTCCCGAATGCTTCGTTCAACTCGCCACAAACCATGAGTAGAGCAGGAACATTTCTGGAATCACTAACCCAGTTGCCTTGATGGTATTGCTGCACAAGGATGCTCACGAGCCTCGTTTCAATTAGCTCACTCCAATCTGCAGAATAAAAGAAGGTAGCTTGCTGTGGAATGAGACGGAAAGCCATTGCAAGCCTTTCACCAAAAGTGAGAATGGTTGTGATATGTTGTGTGATGTTACTCCCTGTAATGAATCATTCTTTTATAGATAGCCAACTTGTTATGGGGAGGAGTGCTGAATAGTTCAAAGATCACATGCAAGAATCTTTTGGATCTTGTAAGACCTTGAAAATGACAAAAGGTGAGTCTTCTCAAATCTTTGAAGCAGATTGATGAATAACAACTCAATCTTGAAACAATATATCCATAACCAAAAAGATAAGATGCTTGGAATCTTATATCAAATCCAACATAGGCATGTAAGAGAGAATCTTTCCACTTCTTGCAGGGTATAAAGAAAACGTATGTATACATGATTTTTTTTTCAAATTAAACAACATATCATATAGTACCAAAGTTTACATACAGACAGGGGTGATCAATGAGGACTGGCAGTTACATATCACAATGACAATAATTAATTTCCACCCTTGAATAACCAATCTGAAAGAGCAACAAATGAGAATGCATATAATTTATAAATTAAAGTATCACCACTGATCAAAGATCTAAGTTTTTGACAAATCTGAAATTTAATTGAGCGGTTAAAGTGACATCACATAGAGTACATAGGCTCCTTTGTAGCTAATATCTTACATAGTTTCCAAATCACACAAGAAAAAAGCAGACTCACAATGCTTTCCCAATAATAATACCAATTAGCAGGATGAGTATCGCCATGAGTACCATGTTGTTATTTGCAGAAGCCACAGTGCTCGGTTGCAATGGAGAACTGGAACATTCACATTCCCCCTGTGGCCTCGTGTGGTTTAGTGACTGTGGTGGATGATGAGGTGTGTTGCGATAACTAGACGATTGTGCTTCACTATTTGAAGATACTCCATTAGGCAGGGGAGGGACACAGAGGAAATGAGGAAGGAGCTCTGGGGGGGCATTCCCTGTGATACTCATCACACCATATGAAAGATATCTCATGCCGGATGTTGAACGGACATTTATAAAAGTACCGACCACGGATCCGAGCTTTCTCTACGGTGCAGAAAATGGACATTCTCCCTCTTTGGCACCAACATTCTAGGGGCCAACTCGAAGGAATTTGATGTTCATAGTCGCTGCCAATGGCCGGGTAAAAATCATTAATTCATATAAATCATTTTAATCCGTGATACTAAAATTAATCAACATAAGACATAATAATCACGGTTACATGAGAAAATTATGGTTTTAAATTTTTTTCCAATTCGTGCTTTTTGCTTTAAATTCCCGATATCTAGAAATGCATTTCCACAATTTTGTAAAAGAACCTCAACTTATCGCTTAATCCACAACCCAAAGAATCGATTTAAGTTACACAATACCATCACTCTACTTCGATGAAACTAGAAAATAGGATAGAACATAGCAGCTAAAACAATAAATAATGAGTTAAAAAAACCTAAATCCAACAACATCAACATTACAACATACAATTATAAGTAATCAAAACCACGATCTGAAAGAGCAACATGGTTACGGATCTAATCGAGTTCAAAATTTCTCCAATTCATTTATATTAACATTCTAAAAAAAAAACAAATTGAAAAAAAAAACAAATTGAAAAAAAAAACCCTGTTGACCCTAACCTTCCGGCTGGTTCCATCGTCTTGAATGTCTCCTCAAACCAACATACCCGTTTGTTGTGGATCAGTATTAGCGACGACGTATGCACAATTTTTACATCGTTTAGCAGATTCAAAATGAAGGGGGCTGTATTGATTTCAATAATGGTCATTTTGGAAATTTCAAAATAAAGAAAAGGGCATTTTTTACTTTTCACATTTTCTAACATATCTTAAACAGACCTACCAAAAGGGTTGTAACTTTATCTGTGTTATTTAAAGCCTCTACCAAATGACTGATATACAAGTGAAACAACCTTTATATTTTATACATTTCACAATTGTAATGTTGCTGTCCATTTCCTAAGTTGCGTACCAAATGGGCCCTAAAAGTATGTTGAGTGAAGAGAGAGGGAGTGATTAGAGAGGTTGGGTCGACCATCCTTGTAACCAAACACAAGGATGGTTGGGACAACCCGAAATGGATTGTCCCAGCCAAAATCAAACACGCCCAATGTAATTTTAACCACTGAGTACTAATGTATGAATATGGAAATGCTCTCATATTCATCGTAGCTATAGGTTAATGTGCACATAGCTAGAGCATGTTTGGTTGCCGAACCCAACAAGTGGGTTAGTGTAACCACATGGGCTTTTGGGGTGATATAATAAACATGGTGTAATATTTTAAAATATTTGGTGTCACTTTGAGTGCCCTTATTCTAAACAGGTTAACTAATAAGTTTGTTTGGTTCAAGAACCCAAACTAGTAATAACAACATAAAAGTACATTAATACCCCCAAATGTCAAAATAGTTGGGGGCAATCGAATTACGTCCTAGAACACAACACACCCCTTCTACAAATCCATTCCCTTGACAACCTCAACCAACGAAAAAACCTAGGCGAAGACACGATAAAATCGCTAAACCAAGAAACAATCAGGTAATAGATCACTAACCCTTGCTTCCGATGAAATTGAGTACTATGTGATGTTCAATTCGCAATTTAGAACCATTTCATTTTGGTTTTTTTCCTGTGGGTCTAAGACAAGATTCAATCGATTTAGCTTTAATGCCTAAATTACATCTAGCCTACTGGTGAAATTATTCAATGTTTATGTGTTTTTGGGCAATAGCCGGGTAGATAGAACACCGATTGGAAACCCTTTGTTCATTTCAAAATTAATAGATTTTCGTAATTCTTTTTTCGTGTTTGTTGGTAAGGTGTAATGTTCATATTCATGTTTCATATTCATGTTTCTTGTCTCGGATTGGCTCTTTGGATATTCTAAATTTTGAATGTGCATCATAACGGCATTTTTTTTTTAGTTCTGTTTACTCTGGTTTTCTTTTTTGGCAGGATGAGCGAGGGACCACGTCGTCAATGTTCCGGTGATACGATTTTAGTAATTTTAAATTGAGGTCCGTTAACTATGTTAATTCTTTATTCTGTATTGGTATGTAATCTTATTGTGGCACCCCATTGTAGTTAGCCCCAACCATGGAAGTTCCAACCAGACGGATAATGTTCCTTTGCTTTGCCATTGTGGTTTAGAGGCTCGGACTTTTGAATCCCACACACCGCAAAATCTAGGACGTAAATTTGCAAAATGCAGACAGATTGGGGTATAATTACTTATGTGCTAACTTTTATTCAATCGGTGATATAAAAAATTAGTATGGTGTAGGTTAATGTTACTAAATAGGTATTCCATTTATTTTAGCCTAATAAGTGCAAATTCTGGGAGTGGCTTCAGCCGGAAACGAGGGTAATAGATGAATAAAATTCCAACTCAGAGACATCTACCAGCTCAACAGTCATATTGGAGGCTAGTGGCAACGACTTGGCCCGGCTGTTAAGTTTAGCAGAGGTAATTGTGGCTGAAATGAAAGAGTCTAGATTGGTAATTGAGGAAATTGCAATCGTTTTGAATAGGATTGTAGCAGCGTCCATAATAGCACTTGCTTCATTCGTGGCTTGGTCCCTTTTTTCTCATAACCACATCATTATCGACTTCAAAAACTTGTTAATCTGTTATGCCGTGAAGATAAATTTATATTGACCCAACTGGACCTGTTGTAGGGCTAATTTGTTGTTTGTATGCTTTAGTTGTATCATTTGCTGCTCGGCTCATATTTATTCCTTGATATTTTGATTGATTGACCGGTCAAATTCAATTTCATTGTGATTTCTTATTCTATTTTTTTCTCAACCTTCATAGAGCAAAAAAGCTAATGAATAGGGGAATAAGAATATTTCCCTAATTAGCTAATAAACACTCTTCTGATTTAACTTGATGGTAAGTTATGTAGAAGGTATAACAATTTCTTGCTACTTCAAGAGCAGTTCCCCTACAGATTCTTTGTTTTGGAATCATGTGTAGGGTGTATCTTTGTGGATATTTTACGAATGTAGGTTGCCCTATATAAAGAATCGGCAAGTTTCTTGTACCCACACACAAGTAAGTCTAACACAATGGCTCCACTACCAATCGATCAAGAAAGCATCTTCTACACGCCGGACTGGACCCGAGTGTATGATGAACGTCGAAATGATTGTTTTTTCACGTTTTCTACGTTCTTATTTTGTTGAGAATTGCGTTTGTTTAATGCGTTTAAGTGTGTTATTGAGCACAAGTGTATTCTCGGGTCAATATTCTTATTTAATATGATTTAATACACTTTTTTGGTGTTTTGAGTTGTATTTTGTAGGATTAAGAAATCCGGAATGCAAGAAGAGCTATTTCCACATACCTGTCCATTCCGGCACACATTTTGAGGTGAAAACGGGCCATACGTGGGCCTGGGCCTAGCCCGACTCGAAGGTCTCTGAGTCGTAAACAAAAGTCGTGAAGAAGTCGTGTCGAGAAAACGAAATAAAATGAGCCAAAATGATAAAAAACGGAAGTGGCGCGCGAACGAACCTGTCGGGAGACCCGACGGCCAAGCGCCGGGTGACGGGAGCCGATTTCTCGGCAGCACTCGGCAGTGCCTGGGCGGACGCCCGTGCGGGTGCCCGTTCAGGCACTCATTGAGGTATTGGCTCTGGAATTCAGGTTTTGGCCGGGTCCACGGGTCGGATTCCGGGTCTGGTTTCCGGGTCGTGGACTCCCTGTTTTCGTTTCCGGCGTTGTAGTTTTGTAATTTCACCGTATTTTTGCCGTCCGATA
>JAUEKW010138750.1:0-11150 GCA_032274785.1 Ajuga reptans
GGCCCAAACCGTTGGAATTTCTGTTGGAATCTTAAATTTTAACGGAAAACCACTAAATTCCAACGATTTTTGTTCCGTTAGAATTTGACAGTTTTCTTGTAGTGGAAGTGAGAAAACAACATTGGGTAAGTTGGGAGAGAATGTCAAGATCCAAGAATATTGGTGGTCTGGGTTTTCCTGAGCTTCACTATTACAACTTGTCCATGATCGGGAAACACTATAACTCAACCCGGAGAGTATGGCAGCCCGTGTTTTAAAAGCTTGATATTACCCTTATCAGACGCTGGATTCGGTTGTGACTGGCTATCAACCAAGCTATTTGTGGCAAAGTTCCCTAGCATCTATGTAATTAATATGTGATGGAGAAGCACGGAGAGTGGGAAACAGATAGACAATAAGAATAAGAGAAGAAAATGTGGTTTCCAAAGGAGATAATCAAAAAATTGGGATTAGTTGGGAAAAGGGAGATTGGCATCCAATATGTGCAATCCCTTATTGATCCAATCACCGAATCATTGAAGCAAGATCTTGTTATTCAACTATTTTATCCTCAATAAGCAAACCAGGTACTTAGTATTCCTTTAAGTTTTCGTTTACCAGAGGATGTACGTGTATGGAGATTCACCAAGTCGTGCAAATACAATGTGAACTCGGCATATCATGTGGCGATAACAAAGTACTCAGTAGTGGGGCGAGAGATGTTAACAACAAGCCTGCCAAATACAACATGGAAGTTGTGGAGCATTGATACGTATCCTGAAATCCGTCATTTTCTATGGCGGACATGTCTAGACGCGCTACCGATGGAGGTGCAGTTAGCTCATAGGGGTATGGGTAAGCCTGTGGTGTGTCAGCTATGTGGGCTTGAAGAGGAGAGCTTATCACATTTAATGCTTTGCTGCCTCACCATTGTTTAGTGTCTAGAAGAAGAGCCCGATTAAGATTGATATGTTAACTGATAGTGTTGCTCCCTTTAAGAATCTGGTGTGGAACGCTCTTGGAAGTCTATCGAGAGAGTGCGTGGAGCTGCTGAAGATGCTTGCATGGCAAATTTGGTGCACACCATATTCTGGTTACATGTTCCTGTTTTGATTGAATGTTTGATAATCTGGTCAATTATTAGACATATTAGGCTTAATAAATTGAGATTTAAAATAGGAGATTTATTAATAGGCCAAGCACATGTAACATAAATATTCAATAGAACTGAGAATCTTGAGATGTTTGTGAGGACATTGGTCTTTAATATTTTTAGGAGGTACATGTACAGTAATCAATCAGAGATGGTGATTCTTGCATGTAATCAACAATTTATTTACTCCGAAAGGAGGCCTAAACTAGACTTGTGACCATCCTATGAGAACTAGAATTTAGTTTAAAGAGTCAATTAGTTAAATATAAATCATAGGTGAAACGTAGTTTAAATCGATCCACTAGAATAGTCAAGTTATTTGATTCTCCCTTATTTTACTTGCTTGGTACTTTGATTTAGTCACTTTGTTTTATTGTTTTAGGTTTGTTATTAGCTAAAAATTACACCCTACTATTCGATTGTCTATATAAGTGGCAATATATAGTACGCAAACATATTATAGGTGTCAACTTGTGGTTGGCTCAAATTTTCTTCAAAAAAAAAACACATTTTTCCAAAATAATAAAATACAAATAACTTTTTTAGTTTTTTATCCGTTTTTTATATATAGTATATTAACTATATCATTTTCTCACAACTGCTAATCTGACAATACGTTGCATATTTTAGAATAAAATTTTATACTTGGAAAATACAATTTGAGTTAGACTTGTGTGCTTATTGTGTGTTGAAATTATTTGTATCGGTGTAATGTGAAAATAGAAATATAAGTTATATCTTCATAAATAAATATATTTGAGTATAATTTTGGCCTTTTGGGTGTTGAAGCCACTCCCCGTATTAGGGTAAGTTTGTTTGTTTGTTTTATTTTTGAAGCCGAGGGTAAGTTTGTATATGGCATGATAGGTGCGTGATAAATCTGTCTATGAAATTCTTTTATCGTATGAATTCTAAATTTAGTGTTTCCTTTGAGATAAATGTGATAAAATTTATAAAATATTGTAAAAAAATATAGTGATCAAAATCTATAAAAATTTTAGATAATATTTATACAAGTATTGAAATTTCATATTTCAGTATCCAGTCAGACCAATCTATAAATAAATTTAGTGCCAATAGCCAATTGTGCCCAACAGTAAATAAGGAACACCCTTCCTAACACAAAATATAGTTTTAATCTTTTATACCCATTTTTTTTGTGATTATCCTAAAGTACCCTCAATATTTCTCTCTCACCTCTCCTCTCTTTTCCACTTCTGTCACTTTTTATAACTCACGTGCTCTAATGCAAAAATTCACGACTAAGTCCGATTGTTCCCTGCTTTGGTAGTAGGATCCTATTCACTGCCTATATTTTTTCCTCGATTCCTCCTCGCCCAACCACACCTATGTCCGACTCAACCTCGCTAGTTGTTAGGCCCTAGTCTGCCTCCCAACCAGCGTTTAATGACTTTTATAACATTGTTTACATAAAAATATGTTCATGAATGTTATTTGTGTAAGCAAATGGATGTCGTGTAAGTGTTCGTGTAAGCTTACTCGAAAATTACTTACATGAACATATGTTCGTGTAAGTTAGTGGTTGTCGTGTAAGTTATTCATGTAAGATTACACAAAATTATGCTCACAAAAGTTATTTCTTGTAAGCATGTTGCCTACAAATTAAAATTTCGTGTAAGCTCAACATGTGCTTGTGTAAGCATGTCTAGCATATTTTCGTGTAAGTTATGCCCACATGCTTACTCAATTGTTCAATCTACGTTTGTATAAGCCCAATTGTCAAAATAAAAAAGCATCCATGTAAGTTTGTTTGCTATTTATTACCATTCGTGTAAACTAGAACTACGTTTTTGTAAGTTCATTTTACGTGTTCTGTCAATTTCGTGTAAGCCTCTCTAAACTCTTTTGTTAAAAATCAACAATATCATATCTGAGTCATTTTGTGTGAGCTTGTTTGCAAATTTTGTGCAAGCTAAAAATTTAACAAATCGAATGCATTTAGAAAACCTTTCATGGGCAAGGTGGGGAAGGCGAAGGCTGGGGTTCAGAGCTTTCACGACGAGATGGGAATGAGATCGGCAGCTTTCACGATTCCAAATATTTTTGGGGGTTTCACAAATAGTTTAAAGGTTATGAGGTCGGTGACTGACAATGGATAACGTGGGATTGTGACCCTTTTCATTAAGGATATGCCGGGTATAAAAGAGGGAAACTAATTAAATTTTGAAAAGGGTTAAGTATAACACACTGCCTAACTTTTATATAGAATAAAGCAAGATTCTAAAAAATATTAGAATCTATGACTTTTTTGTCTTTTCCCCCAATCGCACGCCCCCCTCCCACCCCCAGATTCAACGCCCCCCCCCCTCGATTCAACCCTCCCCCCTACCCTCTGTCATTTCACGATTCCCAATTTAAATTTTTATTTTATCTCTCTTACTTTTGCAGGGAGAACTATTCTTTCTCCATTTTCGTTTTCAAGTTTTCCCCATTCTCTCAAAACCTATCTTTCTTCTCTGAATCAAAAAGTTGAGATGAAGCATAGGCATGACATGAGACGATGCAATGGCACGATGTGAGACGATGTAGTGGCATGACATGAGAATATTTATTACCGGATATTAGTTGGCAATCGTGAAAATGATTACAGATAAATAACTGTGTGCACCTAAAAACATAGAACTTTATGCATCCAAAATATATAACTGCATGGATCCAAATCAAATTGCAATAACATATAACTTCGTGCAACCGAAACATACAGAAAAATAACTGCGTGCATCCAAAATATACACATAAATAACAATATGCACCAAAAAAATAACACTCTTCGTGCCAACATATAACAGCGTGCACCCAAAACATATATATACCAGATATTCGTACTATTAAAAATGCAGCATTACTTCTTTGTCTCCATGGAGCTCCCGACCTATCGAAGCTGTAGTAGCGACGGAGGAAGGATTTTGTGTAATATCTACTGACACCATCGTCGTTCCATGTCGGCAACTCCACCAGCTCTCTCTTCCACTACTTTAGGACCGGCACTGCCATCATTTACACTAATCACGCCACCCCTACCCACCGACGACGAAGATGTCATCAATGTGGTCTCAATGCCCACCGCCTCCAACGAGGATACCGCCGCATGTTGGGTAGATCTATCACCACCCAAACGAGTAAAATTAGCGGTGGCGGCCGTTCTCTCCACTGCATCGTCAACCACCTGTTTAGAGGAACCCACCGCCGACAATGACTCCGTTCCTCCCCGTCCACCAATTACTTTCTCCATCTCCAAAAAAAATGAGAGGAACGAATTTTAAATGAGAGAGAGAAAGTGAAAGTGAAAATGGGGGGTTGTGAGGATAGTGAACTGACAAGATGTGACAGGAAGGGGGGGTGTTGGGGAAGGATGTGCGCGTGGGGATATTTTTTCGAAGTACTAGTTTTGATATGTTTTGAAAAAGTTGTTAGATTCTAGGGTTTAATTACATATAGTGTTATATAAAAATATTTCTCAACTAAATTGTGTTAAAGAAAAAAATACTATTTTTTCGTTGTTGGCCACGGACCACTGTGAGTTTTCCTCATAAATATATCCTCATAGACTTGCTATCATCCATATTTAGGACACATCTTTCATGCCATAAAAAAGAAAGATAGGAAGAAAAATGAAAGATTCATTTCTTGATTAGTAAATTTGCTCCTTTTACATAAAGATCTAGACCGGTAGATAACACTTCTAGTAGGGAATTCAATTTTTCTTTCTTAGACTAGTAGAAGAGTCTTGTTTACAACTTTTTATTTTGATGAAGGTGGAATTCTCCAAAATTATTAGTAACCATTCACACTATTAATTTTAATTTTTTTGTTGATTTATTTAATCATATCTAACTAATATGTGAAACTAAAAATTTAAATATTTTACTTGAACTAGGAAAACGAGGTGTTGGTTTTCGAAACATGACTCTTATTTTGGGATAAGAAAATTTCTGATACGTAACTATTTTTATGGGATGGGGGGAGTATGAAGTGTGAGTTTTTTTTCTTTTGGAAGATAATACGTGAGTCTGTCTCGCTAATAGTTAAATGGTGGTTTGATTATTATTGCAACTATTTTTTTCATATTGTATTCTATATTGTGTTCATTTACTCTAATACACATCATATGTTAATTAATGATGTCATCAAATACATATGGCGTGTAGTGTGTAATACCCGGGCCTCTCACTAGTCACTGACCAATATAGTTCTTTCATTCATTCATTAATTTTACACTTTTACATGCTATTTGTATTTTATTTATATTGCAATTGGTATTCTATTTGTCTTGTACTTTACAATTAAATTTTGAGGTGTTCACGTTGGTGGTGGAAACTCCTTAACCCTAATTATTAAGAGAGGGAGAGAGACAGAAAAAAATATTAGGTGTCAAAAACAAAACAATACCGTACCACACGTGGTAAGTTTGAAATTATGAAACCCACTAAATTATATGTGAAAGTGTTAGAATATAAAGTGTCCTTGATAAATGATAATAATAATGGTAGTGATATAGTACCATTATTTTAAGGTAAGATTTGTAATCAGATTGACAAATGTTCTGATCAATTACAAAAAAATAGGGTTAATTACATTAAAATTCACGAACTTTGCCTTAATTTTCATTTACAACATGAACTTTAAAACATAACAAAATAATTTATTAATTTAATTTTCTTTACAAATTGATACATCAGGTTAAAAATTGGGCTCCAATTGCTGACGTGGAGCCCGATATTCCATTATGACATATGACATGTAAATTAGAACAAAACACTCCTCATATAGACGTGAATGATGTGTCTCTCAAACTTAATAAAAAAACTTAAATAAAAAAAAAAGTGAGAAACCAAACAAGATAAAATGTACACATAAAGGGGAAATAGAAGATACTAACCAAATCCATTGAATCTTTTTCTCTCAAACTAAAAACCCTAGTTTACGAGTTCTTCTTGCCAGACATTCCTCCTTTTGAAAAAAAAACTCATCTCTTTTCAAATCATTCAAGCCCTATGAGTTGGACGACTGTAAGAGATTCTTGTTGTAAAATTATGGCCACTTTAGTTACGGGAGAATTCTGAAATGTTAAGTTTTGGATTAATTGAATGGCTCGTGTTTTTTTTGCAATTGGAAATCATATGTGTGTGTGAAGCTAATATAATTATGAAGCTTCAATTCTCCCTTTTTCTGCCAACTTCTTCAATGCTCTTGTTATGCACATATATGTGTGTGACTAAGTTCTCAAGACTTGAATAGCTTTTAAGTTTGAATGATGAATTGGGTCTGTGAAAATCTCCCCGGAAAATGGAGGAAGTGTGTAGCAATTTGGTGTGTAAGTTTGTTGGCTTGTATGTTACGTCCTTTTCCTAGGAGTCTCACCTTTGATCATCTGATGTTGTCTTATGAGATGAGTAGTTTAAGTAGCAAAGTTTCACTAGGCAAATGTTGTAAGGTGTTTCGCTATTGTTGTATTGAATAAGGTTTTATACTGTAATTATGTTGTATTTTTGTGCCATGGAATGCAATATTCGGTGGTTGTCATCTTGTTAATTTTTTGGTGTAGATAAATCAGGATCAGCCTCCGAATTTGAGTAGAAAGTTTGTTAATTCAATTAATAATCTCTACAGAACTGTCTTCCAAATTGTTAAGTTCCAAAAGAAGAAAAGTATAATTTAATTTGCTATCTTTCAACTTTTCTTTCAGCCATACAAAAGGATCATACCTTCAAAGGCACCAAGCTTCTCAGTGCACATTACCCAACTCTAAGATTGAAAATTATTAGCTGCTTCTGTTGGAATGTATGATTGCAGCAACCAAGCTTTGTCTGATCTGGAAAGTAGCCGTCGGCAAACAAACAAGAAGAAAAGGGTTAATTATACCCTACCCCGTGGGTATTACCCGTATGAGTTATACACCATTTGATTGGTATGTAAATGTAAAATCAAAGGCTAATATCATTTTCACTTACATTTACATACCAATCCAGGGTGTATAACATATACGGGTAATACCCATGGGGTAGGGTGGAAAAAACCAAGGATAGGATGGACAACAGGCACTGAGAGCCAAAAGCATGAAGAGCTCGTGCCTCAATGCCAAGACAAAAGAAGAGCTGGATATTAATGAAGTCAAATCAGTACATGGACAATGAATAAAGATCATTACACCTGTTTTAATCTTAGTTATTTATTGTACTAGAAATTCAGTTGGTGTAGTGACCAATTTCCATGTAATATATATTGAACACATCAATGAAAAGCTGAGTTATATGGCTCCATTTGCAGACCTACTCATGGCTAGTTTACTTTACTGTTGCATTGCCATGTTCTCTCATTTATTTTTCTATCGGCTTCCAACATCAGTGGTGTCATCAGAATAATCTACAACTAATTTCCAAGCCTGAGAACACGATTCTTATATTAGCAATCAATATATGTTTCCTATGTTCTAATTTTAAGTGCTAAAATTTACAAATTACAGAATTACAGCAATCATTACAGATTAGTAATTATAGCATGGTGTTTGCTAATTTTTTGTACACTTCAACACCAGCAATCCACACCTAGTATCTTACAACAAGAATTACACCACCAGTCCACAACTAATATCTTGCTGTGAAGTTGAACACCACAATTATAAATTATATAGCACACTTAGATTACCAAGTGTCTTTACATATAGGAGAAATGCATCCTTTAATTTATTTTTCCTCTTTAGAACATGTTTACAGTTGAAAAAATATCAAAATTGGTGCAGCAAAATTTACAAGAACGGACATTATAACCACTGGTTTATTGTAATTTAAAACATTGCACTTACGTAAATAGTAACCATTGCCAACAACAGTAGATACAATAGGGATTTGTACCATTAAGGTCGAAGCAAAAATCATCAAAAACTACATGTTGAGAGTCATCAAATCCCCATACTTAACAGCAGTAATGTAACCAAAATACCATGCAGGACTTGCTGGGATCAAGCACATTGAATATTTGGCCTACATGTCTCAAATAACACAATATCCTGTATAATGAAATTATCAACATACTGCTTCTATTCTTCAAAATAGCACCCCCGCCAGAACCTAGGCGAAGCATATGCGTGGTTAGGCACACAAAAAAAAACAAAAAAAAAAAACTTCATAGTTTATCTATTAACAATCTATCTATGTCATTGACAAAGATCATCAAAGACTAAGGAGCACTATTCTCCTGTGTGCCTAATGTCGTGTTCTCTTGAGAAGATTGATCCATTCCCCTCCGACTACCCCTACTTGTTGAGAGTTGCTGATTTGTAACAACGCTACTTGATGCCATTGTGTGGTCATGGTTAGAGGAGGGTGCACTTAGATAAGGCAATGATCTGGTTGATCTTTGAGCTGCTCTTGCTACTGCTCTAGCTCCACTTACACATTTAGTCCTTTTGGCACCAGGCATCTACACAGTAAAGGCACGAAAATAAGTGATCAAGTATGTATTAAAGACAAGAAGCCATGAGGAATATGAAAGTAATAGTACAATACCCTTAGGTAAACTCTTCCAGATTCACAATGCAATAAGTCGTGGCCCGTCCTAGCCTATATGAAAAAAAGATGGATATTCTCTATATAAGGAAAAATACTCACTCGGTTTAAAAACTTAATGTTTGGAGCATAAATTAACCTGTCTCAGTTCATTAACTTGAGCTACATTATCTCCACATTCTCCCACCAACTCTGCCTCCATCTCTCCCACCAACTCTGCCTCCACCTCTGCCACCATTTTTCCCCCACCTCTACTAACAACTCGACCTACATCTCTCCCACTATTTATGGATGTCCCATCAATTATATAATTTTTGGTCTTCCTCTCTTGGCCTGTAGAGTGCAATTCACCATAAAATATACATACAAAAGAACTTAAAATAGTTCCAGAAAACATGTTATACATAATAAATATGCTTATAGGAGGTTTAGGTGGCTTTGGAACATTGGTGCAACTTCTCACATTATGGTCAACTCCACCACACCTACTTCATGTCATTCTCAATCTATGTTTAGTAAGCTTTTGGGGATTATTTTTTTACTCTTCAGGCTGTTTTCTTCTTTTCTTTTTGGGCATGCCTGGCATGACTCGATGTGGAGGTGGTTTGATGGGATTTTCTTTAGCTCGTGGCCACAATTTCCTCCCATTTATTGGCTCTAATGAGACAGAATATGCCTCTATATATTTGGAAATAGAGTAGTATCCGTGCACATAGTGAACTGAATCTTTTCTCAAGAAGTGAATAGAAGAGCAAGCATGAATACAAGGTATACCAGACAATTCCCAAGCTCTACATGTGCATGTGCATTTGATCAAGTCAACAACAAATTGATCATCACCTATGCTAACTTGAAATTTATCCCCTAAAGCAAGCTTTGCCAAACACTTTCTACATTGATATTTAATTCTCTCTATTTTGTTTCTAATGATAGGACATATGATGTCATTTACCCCACTCATTTCTATCAATTTAGTGTGTTTTCTTTCCGTTAGTGCACATCTAATTTCTTCTAACATGTTTCACATATGTTGTTATCAACTATGCACACTTTGGTGAAGCACGGATAACCAACTTACACCACTTGGTGGGATCCCTATCAAAAACAAAATTGATAGGCAACTTCATCAACACTTCTCAAATCTTCCAAATTTGCATTATAATCAGCTTCATATGTGCTGAGAGCAATCCTCCAGAACAAGGTCTTTAGAACTTGACCTTTGCATTCTTTCTTCCAATTGCAATAGACATGTCTAGCATAGTTTCTTGCTTCGGCAAATGGAACTAGTTTACGAATGGCATTCAACAACCCCTAAAATAATAATGACAAAAATTTACAATATTTATTCAAAAATAAGAGTTAAATAAATGAACTACGTAATTTGTAGTAGAGAGAGCAAGAAAGTGAACTTGCCTTTTGTTGATCAGAGATGAAAGTCCAACCAAGTCCATCACCAACATTTAGTTCTTGAAAACCCAATTCCATAAACCAAGTCCAATAATACTCGTTCTCAGCTGCCACTACAGCCCAACAAATTGGAAACATTTGATTATTACCATTCTTCCCAACTGCAGCTAACAATGCATCAAAACCAACAATAGGCCTACACCCTTTCATAAATCATTGAGCTAAAGAACTAAAACCAATAAAAAAAAACCCTTTCAAATAACCATCACCGTCTGAAAAAGTCTCAAATCTGCCTCTCATGTCCACTCTCATCAATTCAGCTTGGTAATTTCTTAATTTTGCATAATGTTCTTCAACCAAACCCCTCAGTAATGATAGGGCCTTCCATTTTGCCCTATAACACTTCATTTTAGGCACTTGCAAAGCATAAGTTGTCATCAGATCCTGTGCTAAATCATCAACCGACCACTTTGGGGTCAATCTAAATTTCTCTAAATATGCAAAAGCAATCCAATCAGAAGTTGCAAGCTTGTTTGTCATCTTTCTGTGACATGTGAGTTCCATATAGTGTCTTCACCAGAAAGGTCTTCCCACCTCTAATATCAGACCCATACATCTTCCACTCACATCCATCTGCACAATGTACCTCAACTTGTGTATTGCTACTTCTGACAAAGTGAATGGGCAAACCTTGGCTTATGCCATACTTTTGAATAGCCTCTCTACGTTGTTTGGCACTATCAAATGTCATCCCAAGCTCAAAATTGAACTTGGTATGATCACATTTTGGATCATACCTTATTCGATTGCCTTTGCTTTGGCTATGCTGCTTACCAATTTCACAGCTTTCACAAGTAGAGTTTAAATTTATATCTCTTTCAATGTGTCCATACACACTAACCACCATAGAGTTTTTGCAAATAACATCCTCTGCTTGTTGGAACACCTGTCGTTGCCGACGATCCAAGCAACAAGACATGATCTAAATCATCTCGACTAAGATAAAGTGGAAGATCTTGGTCGAGATACACTATTAGATCAACTGAGACAGATCTGTTCGAAAATTAAGTTTCGACCCAAACCCA
>JAUEKW010138758.1:0-11149 GCA_032274785.1 Ajuga reptans
TCCATTTTCTTCCAATAGTTCGACCTATCCAGAAAAATTGTCGGCCTACGAATGTGGTTTCGATCCTTTCGGTGATGCCAGAAGTCGTTTTGATATACGATTTTATCTTGTTTCCATTTTATTTATTATTTCTGATCCGGAAGTCACCTTTTCCTTTCCTTGGGCAGTACCTCCCAACAAGATTGATCCCTTTGGATCTTGGTCCATGATGGCCTTTTTATTGATTTTGACGATTGGATCTCTCTATGAATGGAAAAGGGGTGCTTCGGATCGGGAGTAACCACTAGTGATAGGGCAAAAGCAAAAAGAGGGGGGAAGGACAAAGGAAAGAGCGATGCCTACATGAAATCAATTGATTCGTCATGGTAGAGAGAAAAAAAACGACGTACGGACCTAAAATGCCCATCCACTCTTCCATCAAAACCATTACATAGCGCCCGCTCGGGCTTTTCGTACATCGATGACCCTTCTTTTCCTTGCAACTAGAGCGATGAACTAGTGTTCTTGGATATAAGAGTGAATCTTTCTTCTTAAGCCAATCTTATGTCTGCTAGTTACTCGGTATAGCTACCGGATGGTCCCTCTCGTCCTGGCTAGAATAGCTCTATTCTGTCAAAGTGAAACCTTTACGCCTTCAGGCTTTCTTCTATCTATTATGACTCCAGCACCAGTGAGTGCTCACCCTCACAGCTAAAAGACAGGAGCACACCGGCAACAGACCTTTCCCCACCTCCTGTGACATCCTTCTTATTACGATAGCCAGATCTTGACCTTTTTCGCTCTTCGCTGGCGATGCTAACTCACTTCGCTTGCTTCGGTCTAGTGCCTCCAGAATTCGTGTGAGAAGAAGTATTGAAGACCAAAAAAGAGATGAAGGGTTCGACTATGCAAATAGACGAAGTATGGCGCTATCACACAGGTCTCTTACTATACGAGAATTCTTGCAGCTGCCCATGTACGCACGGAGTTGAAGGCTCCTATATAAACAAGCAGAACCCACTGAAGCGTGGGAGTTGGGCTTGGGCCCTGGCTAAACAAAGCTTGGTGCTCGTAGTGAAGCAATACCAATGGTGTCTAAGCTTTATTAAATCCATGAGCTGGTGGGAGATTCAACTTTAATTCAATTTCAAGCAAGTTAGAGTGACTACCCACGTTGGAGTTTCCAACCAATCTTCCCCTTGCTCCGCTTACTCTTCATCTGCCCCTCAACAATCTGCTTCTGCCTTTTGTCTTACTTCTTCTCTTCCTCCACTTGTCTATCTGGATCCACCTCTTGATAAAACTAGTGAGAATATTGTTCCGCCTCTTCCTGTTGACAATGTAGATGACCCCGGTGATGATAAGAGCTAGGCCTTGCATAGGCAAAGAAAGTGAAGCAGGTCAAAATAGGAAACTGGAAGGTCAAGAAGTAGGGCCTCTGGTAGATCCAAAGCGAGTTCAAGTGCAGCTTAGTTCAATTAGGATAAAATTCATAAATGTCAGCCAGGTTATTAGGAAGATTAGGAGGCTCTGCAAGACCTACACTTAAATGTGTCAACGAATAGTACGATCCTGGCTGCTTGCTCTCTTAGAACATATGACTTGCATCCTCAAAAGCATCACGCCCATTCCCCTCTTTTCCTTTTTTCTGTAGAAGGTTGGATTCAAGTTTGGAGATGGTAATAAAGCCAAGATGCAAAGCATTCCTTTGCCAATTTGAAATTTCAGCTGGATGCTTGCCAATGAGCAATTCCTTCATCTGACCTTCTTTTCATTTACCTAAGCCCCTTCTTGCTACTTTTCTTTATGCTAGCTGTAATAGGAGACTTAGAAGAGTGGGATGACCCTACAGGTGCTTTGACTATAAATGGGATGATGAACTTACAAGAAATGAAACTAACTCACTAGGATGGCTCTATAAGCAGATTTTTTGGGGGGCTAATCTGCTGACAGTAAGAATATTTAATTTAAAAAATAAGATAGAAGAATTGCTGATTCATCTTATTTAATGACTTTGATCCTTCAGTTGAGAATAGAGTTAGACTTCAAATCTATGGTTGAATTCAATCTTGCCGAGGTGGAAAGTGTAAAGAAAGTGATCGAAAATCACGAAAAAATATCTCAGCTCATTCAATTAATAAGGAACTCTGCACCCCTGTCCCGGGCGGCTTCCAAGCTGAAAGACTGGCTCCTCCAGAAGGCTTCGAGAGTTTCCCATTGAAGAAAGAGTCCTCGCGGGTGTTGAGAAGGGACATTATCGACCCTTATAAGTGGCATGAAATTCGCGATATCTTGACCTTGAGTCCGAAGAAGCTTCTCTGGCCGGTAATACCTTCCCAACAGCAATTAATGCTTCAAGCCATTTTGAACAAAAAAATGATGCCAAATCGGATTCATTTGGACGCAAAGAAAGAGGTAGCTTTTTCACCGATAAAGTATATGGTATTACATCGCCAGAAAGAGAGGTTTATTCATATGAAGTTGGAGCGCTGGGTAAATCCTTTCCAGGTTACAACAAATTAATGGACTGAAGTCGAAAAGAGCATGCATGTATTACATTTGGCAGGTTCTGCAGATTAGTCTAATTCCCTTTAGCCAGACTTAAGACTTACAGGTTATGCCGCCCGGTCTTTTCGCTCTTTCCACTGCTTACGGCGATCCATCTAGTTTTCGAATTCGCCCTTAGAGAAAAGGTTTGTAAGAGAGAAAAGCCAAAATCCATTCTATGACCATAATTCTTTGTTTAATCGAGAGTTACCCGTTGAAGGTCTAATCCATCTATTAGAGGTCTGAAACTTGGCTTTTTATATATATCGACTTTGCATCTTCTCCTTTACCTTATAATAGGACTTGCTCGTTTTTCCTTGAGCACAGCAGGTTTTTTTCCTGTGGTGGGTGAAGTACCCGGCGATAGTATCCGAAGTACCTCCTCGGTCTAAAGAGTCTCTCCTAAATATTCATGATCTTGTTCCTACCCCGACCTTACCACTACATGCAGAGATCGCTTCGAGATGGCATATAGCAAAAAAGGGACAACTTCCATCAGTTGAATTCGACCTTTACTCATCTGCTCCTGCTAATGCCTTTTCTTTCCACTTCAAATAGGCTTCGGTCACCTTTTTAATTTCTTATTGATGATCAACAGGGGCTTACTGCTCTAATGCACCCGAGTAGAATGCTTTCTTCCCAACATCTTCCCTTTGGCACAGCCATATTCTTGCAGTAATGGGGCTCAAAGTCAACCAATAGTCTTCATAGCATACGTCTACTTACAGCCTAAGGGCAAAGGTAGCGAGATGGGGTCATCGGGCGAGTGATAAGGCAGTTCATCCATTCCGGATATCCAATCTTTCTTGAAAGCAACGAAAGGAGCTTAGTAAAGCGAGTGAGTGGCAGTGCAGTCACTAAGGAGCTCTTTACCGGGGATTGAGAGGAAAGGATGAAGCTATCTCCGCCGGTTTCTTTTAGCTCTCCTTGTATAGGTTGGGAAAGGGAGACAAGGTCCTAACTAAATCATAACACAAACTACCATTCCATCTATCATATCAGTCGAGTCGATCCGATTCATTATTATCTATAGATAAGGCAAGAGAGAACTTATGACCTCTCGGATGGAGAGGGATTCGAACCCCCGGTATTCCTATCAATACTTCGGTTTTCAAGACCGACTCTTTCAACCGCTCAGACATCCATCCCCTTCGCGCTTCGCACGCCCTATCTATCCGCGCGCTGGCGGGTAGGGGCTTATTTATGTGATTCGCTAGGCTTGCTTGCCCCTATCGGCTGATTCTATTGCCTGCCGGTTAGCGAAACTTTTCCGGTAGCGGTAGTACGAATCGCTACGCCTCGCCTCTTTCTATATGATAATATGCACCTTGGTTGCTGCGCTCCCTTCGGGTAATAGCAAGAGAGTGAAGAACGAATGATCCTCCAACCAAAAAGAGTGATTGAGTCCGCCTCAAGCGAGTGAGTTCGCGTCGAAAGAAAGAATCTAAGGTCCCCCAGGAGCTTCTGATTTTAGAGTCACTCACCAACTCTTATTGAAATGGAAGAAGAATAGCTAGAATCAGTTATTGTGCAAGACCAACCAATCCTTGGTTGACTCCTCTACTTCTCCGGTCGGGGATATAGCTGTATTCTTCTATTCTTTCTCTCTCCCCCTCCTTTGTCCTTTGACTTTCTTTCTTATCTCTTTCCACTCAGAGTTCTTTCTGAAACAGAATAGAATTACCCGTACTAACCTAACCCACCAAGACCGGAGGATCGATTCCTAACAAAAGAAAGTCAACCAATGCCGCCGCCCTGCCTTAAAGCTTAAAGAGAGAAGCCCGGTAAAGCCTAATCCAAGAATGCTGAATCCTGGACGGGAGAAGCGGCTAACAAGAGGCTAGCAGCCCTTATCAATAGCAGTGGAGTCGCGAACCATTGAAAGCGCTGATTCAATAGCAGTCTTCCAATTAGACTGAATAAATCTTAGTGTGGTTAAGCTGGGGCCAGGGTAAGAAGTAGTTCCATCTCCGGGGATCAGATCAGGCAGAGCCTCTACGCTTTCTTCCTTTGCTACAGCTACCGGGTATTCATTAAAAAAGAATGCATTTACCTTTCTCCCCTGGGAGGAAAACTTGAATGACGCTAGGGTAGAGACAAAGACAACTATTAGTATACCGACCCCTCCCTTACTCAACAGCCCCTCGTTAAGTACACTTCCTTAAGTAAGGTACACTCCTTTGGTCTCGGGTTTCAACTACTTTCTTTTAGTTCAAACTGGGAAGAAGGCTTGCTTTTCGTTGATCTCTTACTGGTGAACCATCACTCGAACCTGGAACCGAAGGACTTGCCTTTTCGTTGAGCTAGGCCCGTAAACTCTGTTTGGAGTTCCAAAGACGAAATAGAGGATCGAGGGCCCTTCTAGATGGAGCCAGGTTAGGTCACTTCGATCGCTTAAGCCCTTACTGCGATAGAGTAGTCCGCTTTAGTTGGCAAGGTTATATGGTCTAGAATTCTGCCACCTGTGAAAGAAAGGTAGCGAAAGATCTTAAGAATGGCATTCCCCCCGATTGAGGAGAAAGAGCCAGCCGTAGTCCCACTAATGGAATAAGGGCGGCAAGCTTTCGAGAGTCATCCTTATTGCTAGGGTTCCACTCCTTTTCATGGTCTAGCTTCTTTTAAGAATAGATTAGCCTCCTCTCCTTCAGGGGATGCAGCAAGACTACGTTCTCATCGGAGTTCCACTTCTTCCTCAATCCACTCTAAGAAAAAGGAAAGCTACTCTCTAAAGTAGAGTTGATCCAGCTTTCGCTTCTCCCTTCCTCTCCTCTCTTGATACCGAGAAATAAGAAATAAGGACCGAGTCTTGCAGGTCTGCTGCTTCAGATTCATCGAGCTGGGTGCAGCTTCCTTCTCCTAGTCTTTCTTTTCTTTTTCATGGGAGCGTAAAGAAGTCGCATTTTCTCTAGAGAGAGCAAGGCGGGAATCGAAGCAATGCTGGGCCCTTCACTGCAGTTCGGAAGCTAACCGATTTACAGCCGTCGATGTCCGTCGTCTCGTACTGATGTCTCAGTTCGTACCTTAGACAGGATCTTCTCCTTGGAACTTAGTCGCACGCCCACTCAGAATCGAAAGGGATCCGAACCATGTAAATCTCAATGCCAATGACATATGAGGTTATACCTTTTAAAGTAGTGAAATCAATCAACAGGAATTCATTAAATAGCGAAGCTTGCACCAGAGCCTAAGAAGACTATAAGAGTTATCTTTCTCGATGCGAAGAATAGTAAGGAAGTCAACTGATTAACCTAATATGCACTATTGAGATAACTTGAATCTAGCTAGATGCGGATTTACCGGTGGATGTGGAATTTCTGGTGTTGTTGAAAGGTAACTAGCTATAGACTAGGGGTCCTTTAGCCTTTTAGGGACTGACGAACTGAATACCACTACTTAGACCCTATAGCAACCTTTCTAAGGTATAACCTTACAATTAGATAGACAGGGCGTAACCCAAGTAGGAATGAAAGGGCTCAAACTCTTGAACTACTGGGAATATCATAGCAGAAAAGTGCCTCTAATAGGACAGACGAGAGAAGGCTTAAAAGCTTGGAATCAGGACGGGCAGAAGAGTATAGGTTTTGATCCCTGTGATCCTCTCAACTCATACTTAGGATAAGGGTCCAGCTACATATGCTAATAGTGAAAGATCTCTTCCCCTTCATCCCTTGCTTCTTATTCTTTCTCTCTCATACGATTTAGTTACCTCGGAGAAAAAGATAAAACTTCTTATTATTCCCAGGTCTTTCTTATCGAGATTGAGATTCATAGAATGATCACAGAAACTGCATCTTGCTATCCGATTCCTTTACCGGAGTTGGGGCTCGGTTCTCTGTTATGAGCATAGCGTTAAGCGACTCTTTCTATCATTCGGAAAAGTGGCCTAGCTAACTCTTGTATTGATCAAAGACTTGGGTTCACCTCTCCATAGGAAAAGCTACCTAGCAAAGCAAACTTCACTTTCGGGTTTCAACTTCGAAGATCGGTTTGGTCCTCAAGGAAGGAAGAAAAGGCCAAGGCCTATTTTCCATATCGTTAGTTAGGACGGACCTATGGCTTATGCCGTACTGGTTTCACCCGTGAGGTCTCTCTTTTATCATCTCAGCCTCCTTATTACT
The DNA here is from genome assembly GCA_032274785.1 of Ajuga reptans. Classification (NCBI taxonomy): domain Eukaryota; kingdom Viridiplantae; phylum Streptophyta; class Magnoliopsida; order Lamiales; family Lamiaceae; genus Ajuga; species Ajuga reptans. The sequence continues at coordinate 6,645 of JAUEKW010138758.1, forward strand.
CTGTTTCGGGGCTACAGCCACAGCACAAATCCGAGCGATGAAGCTTTTCGATAAAGGCCCTGGAGAGCAATCAGCTCACTGATAGGCGCATATAGAGATGGCTCCGTGGAAGTTGCCGTTGGTTTTCTTCCATTCATTTATTCCCAATCAAGGTAGTTTACTTACTTGTTAGAGTAAGGTTTGGAACCCGCTGGCTTCAAAGCCCTTACTAGATAGAGCTTAGCGGTATATCGTACTAGATCTAAAACCTATAGCATCAAAGATAGAGATCGCGGCAAATTTTTTAGCACTCTTATTCATTATGGATTAGATTAACTAGCACGAGTAGCGGCTTCAGTAGCTTATCCGGGCTAGCCCTGTAGTGGAGGAGGCACCAGTAGTAGCATCAATACCGGTATAACCTTTTTACAATAAAGAAAGGATTTGTAAATGCTCGAGTGATAACGAAAGGAGCGGTAGAAGTGAGAGTAGCATACCTTCGATAGGACTTTAGGCTTAATAGAATCCAGTTCAGTTCGAGATAGTAAGATAGTATGCGAGTATAGTAGGGCTTCTTCTTTCCGGCTTGCTGCTTTCGTATGGTAGACTTTGAGATCGTTTGGGAAAGAAGATTTGGACTATTTATTCCACTCAATCTGCGTAATCTACTGGCGGTGCTTGATCCCATCTGGTAGCCACCCCTTTAGCTGACCGCGTATATGGTCCAACTAAAGATTCCATTTATACTCCTCGCGTATCGGCGAGTCCAAGCCTGCGGCTTCCTTTACTTGACTCCGCCCAATCATATTCAAAAATGATAGGTATCCAACCCCGTACTCCACTTCCACTTGGTACTGCCCCTCTGTCGTCGATCCCCTAGCAACAGCCCTTGGGTGGAAGGCGGGTAGGAATTCTTATTATTCCTTTCATAACCAGAGGAGCAACTGCACTGCCACTCGTTCGACGACCCCGTCTCTCTTCGTTTTCCTATAGTAGGTGTGCAGATTGTTCTGTAATAGATTAGTAAGTGCAAATAAAAGAGAAGAAAGGACTTGTACGAAGGAAATGAAAGGGATCCCGTACACGTACACGAAAGGCTTTGAGAGAGAAGGTTTTGAAAATCCACTGAAAGGGGACTAATCAAAGCAAACTCTTTCTTTTCCACTATAACGCTACAAAAGAAGTCTAACCTCCGAATCTAAGCTAGAAAGCAGAGGTTCCTCTAACACAAGGAAAGAAGGGTTTGACTTTTTAGGCGGATGCCAGAGGCACAAACAAAGGCTATTGATGAAAGAGAAGCTTAAGCTAAACCAGGATAAATTCCACGCTCAGCGGTTGCAACCTTTCCAGGTACGTCCATTATCTTCCTTTCTTCCACGTACAATCTCTCTGCCTATGGTCTTGCATATGCCGAATGCCGAAATCCGGCCTTCTAAGGAGACTTTCCTACCGCCTACCCACGAAGCTCAGAAGCGGGACATTGAATACTTCCTCTGGTTTACGATCCTTTGGAATCCCTTTGAATATACCGAAATTGAGCGCTTTCGCGAGGCTTGACTGGCCAAATAGCTTCCTCCCTATGAAGTCAGATTCACTCCTTTATTTAATTGAATAGTCTCTTTAGAAGACATTCTTCAATCACACCTCCCAAAGAAGACTCCATCCAGATGCACTAGTCCTTGGCTACCCAGGATCGCTACGTGACTATCTAGTTTTCATGCAGAGAGTTATGGTTCACATAGATTGACTAAGACCTTGGTACACATATATTGGAAAAGTTGTCCCAACGAAATGTGAAAGAAAGCAAGTGTTCTAAAGCTCTTGTTCAGGAGCTCCTTCTTTGAAGTTCGCGAAGTCTGATTGCTCTAAATGACTTGCTTGAGTCCCGTCCTTAGGACTCGAAAGATAGGACTTTCCATCAACAGAAGGTGAAGCCTTTCTTTGAAGTCTCGCATCGATTCCGGAAGAAGCAGTTCGGACACTAACGATTCGTCGATACGATACAGAGTTCTATCTAAGGAGAGCTTTCTTTCCCCTTTGGACACCTCTTTTCTGCAAAAGCAGCCGCCGAAGCTAGGAGAGCAGGAGAACCGATCCGCCGCGGCAAAGCAGTATCTAAAAAGTAGTCGTCCTATAAGCGCCTAACCTCCAAGCCCAAAACCTGTCTCGAGTCAACCTGTCTAACCGGAAAGCGACAAAGCCGTTTAACCGCCGAAACTCTCTTAGGCCAATGGGAAAGACCAGACGAAGGCCGATAAGTCACTATTCAGTTTCACCTTGGAACCCGTATTTAGTTTCCACGTCGGAACACGCCAACACCGGTATCGTGTAAACAGGGGAAGCAGCATGCAACAGGGGGGAAAGGTCCTTTTCAATGCTCTAAGAAGAAGCTGTGGGCGGCTGCCCGATACGCCAACCGGTAAGTCGTGATAAAAAGCAGCTATTGTCCTGTTGCTGCCGAAGTGCCCGGAAAAGCAGTCTCGGAAGTGGAATCTTGGAACCTGTCTTTTGGCCTCCTACGGGCATCTTAGGGATACGGATTCATAGGCTTAACTAGGATATAGAATTCTTGAACTACGACTTGGAAGGGGCAACAGAGGCTAATCAAAAGAAGTGCTTTAGTTCCTTCTTAATTGACGAGTCCCGTGCAAACAAAGATTTGAGCGCCAGTCCAGCATCTTCCTAGCCAATATCCACCAACGCTTGGAAGCGGTTCCGCCGAGCATCTCTTAATAAGTAAAGAAGCAGGTGTCGAGATCGGGAGTTGGCACAAAAGCAGAATCGTCGTATGAGAAGCATACTCGGTGATGAATCCTTTCGAGATTGTCTTCCTTCTGGGCTTGAATAAATAGAGAGAAAGACGGATAAACCGAGTCCTCTCCGGCAATGGATTCCCCTGCCCTCTTCCCTCTTGGGTACTCTTGCGAGTAATGTGATTAGGCGGATCTCTCCACTGATTCACCGGCCGTTGGGCTTGGAAATGCAGCAGCAGAAGGACAAGCCAAGTTTCCTTCTGCCTTTCTTTAGTCCGTCTTCCGTGGAATGAAATAGTACTGGAATAAGATATCCCCCTCCTATGCGATCTTCCCCTGCGATGGATTCCCTTTCTTCTTAGGGTTCAGCAGATGGTGATGGTAAAGGCGCAAAACGGAATGCTTACACCTTTTTGGTTCCCGCTTCCTGACTTCCTTCAATGAGACGATGGTAGGAACAATTGCCCAAGGGCGTGCAAGAATCAACAGGGTCGAATTCCGGAGGCAAGAGAGACTGGGCACCCAAAAGTATACAATTCCTAAAAGTTTTTCCATCATTCCTAAGACCTCTTTTAAACCCATTTCCAATGCTTTTACCTATTGAATCCATCTAAGACCTATTGAACCTAAGCGTATCTATCAAGGACAGACCAAGCAAAGGCAGAAGGAAACTACGTGGCGGGTGTAAAACATGCCATAATGCCATCTTTTTTAGCCTCTGTGACAGGCTCCTCACTGACAGACTAAAGACTCTAAGCAACCGAGGATGTAAATGTTCTGGGACTGAGATACGGGTAGAGGAGAATTTATTCCCTATTTTATATAGATAAGGTCTCATGCTCCTTCAAACTGAGCATCTGAGAAAGTAGATTCATAATGGTCGATACGAGGGCCATCAATACCACTTAGCGAAAGGTCTTAGAGAGAGTACTTTGAGAGAAGCGGAAGCCCAAGACATTACCCAGAAGCAAGATCTTAAACAGAGAGGACAGAGCCCAAAGAGGTGGACTAGACAAAGTAGAAGAAGAAGAAGTTAGAGATGCTTAACTTAAAGAAGTGAACTGATACGAGAAAAGCGAAAACATTGTTGCATTACGGACGAGGAACTTTCTGCCAAAGAGGTATGCTTCAGTCAGACCTACGCTTGGAACAAAGCCAGTACCTTGCACTTAGTTCACTTCAACGAACAACATGTGTTAAGCATATAGCTGGCCTTGTTTATAAATCTGCAATTCATTGAAAAAGACCGGGTTTATAACATTAAAAATTTGCCTTTGCGAAAAAGTTTTTACTTAAGACATTCTTTTTTAAGGTGGCCCCGGAAGTCATCTCATGTGAATGAATCATAAGAAAAAGACCGGTAAATGGAAACTCAACATGATCTCAAATAAGCCTCTTTCTTGATTGCAATGGTCGCGAAAAGAGAAGTCATCTGGACTGTTCCCTTCCTAGGTGGATAGAGGGGCCGTGCAAGGCTTAGCCAGACCAGGGGTGGCACCTATTAGCGCTTGGACTTCCTTGCACCAGAAGACCTGGAAGAGAGAGACTTGACCAATGCTGGAAAGCTGCACCTTTGACCAGACGTACCTCATCCCCCATTGACCAGCGATAGCCAGACTTGACCAGTTGACCACGCTTGCATTCTAGCTAGTTACTCGACCTTCAGTATCGCTTGCCTTGCACTTGAGCGCCTTAGACCTTATGCTCGCCCCCTTTAGCATCTATTCCCTCCCCAAGCTTCCGAACAAGTAAGCTAATCAAATCTCCATTGTT
>JAUEKW010138779.1:0-11147 GCA_032274785.1 Ajuga reptans
TTGTGGTGGCGGCGTTGATGCTTTCGCTGGCTGAGATGAGCTGCTAGTAGCCATTAGCTCAACAATTAGATCGTGATCCTTATTAAGAAAAAAAACACAAGATTAAGAAAAATCAATTATGGAAGGAGGAGGCGCATCAAGCAGAACTAATATGCCATTAATTTGACAGTAATATTTCCTCGTTCACATGACCATATAAAACTAAAATACACCAAAATTACCATAGTTAAGGCAATACGTTTTTTATTAAATGACAAAAAGAAGTAAGTTTTAGCATCATTTCTTGTCAAGAATCTACCAACAGGTAAAACATTAAAGTGTATACCAATAGGTTATTTCTACACCAATCAAGACAAGGACTCAGATAATACAAAGATTTTTAGTTCAGTTTCAAGTCCATAAGAAATTCAACAATAAAAACCCATACAATTACATGCTATATATATATAAAAGAGGGTAAGTAGCCAAAATTCCTTATTAATTATATCCAATGGTGGTCGAATCGAAATCGAATTAAGTCGATAGAGTGAAGAGCTAAGCAAGAAGGCCTATGATGTAACGCTGGTAGAACTTGTGCTTGTAGTGGTCGACGACGTCGCTGCGGGAGGCCATGTGGGGCGGAATGAGAACATTTAACCAGTAATTGGGCCACCGTTGGTCGTTATCGTAATAAAGTTTATTCAGTTGGTAAGGAACCATGATTGAGAATAGATGAACTACATAGACCAATTTGAAGACAACCTTTGTTAATTAGAAATGAAACCTAGGGTTTAATTCATAGAAATAGTAAAGGAGAGAGACATATTTGAAGTTCTCCTTACCTGTTAACAAGAAGCTTCCGGCAGGGAAGAGCCATTGACGGATGGCGGATGGCGGATGGAGTAGCGGCGGAATTCCCAAAGAGATGGCAGGGGGGACGGATGAAGAACAGGGTGTGAAATGAAGACATTTTTTTTCTCATTTGTTAGAATAAAATTGATTTCTCTATTTGTTTTAATTTGCTCTAATAAATTTCATCCCACTTTTGGTAGCTTTAGGTGGGAAAATGTTCCGCCTTTTTTTTCCACAACAACTAGTGACGGTAAAAGGAAAAGTTTTGAATGAAATTGTAATTCCCTCACCAATAGTCAAGTTATTAATGAGAGTAATATTTTACTCTCACTAAAGCCATGGTTATCTTACATTTAGTGAGAGTATTATTTCACTCTCACTATTTTTTTGTCACTAAAAGTAGTGTTTCTTGTAGTGTCCCAAAGATCAAACACTTTCTCTGGCGCGCGACTACAGATACTCTACCTACAAAAGAGAATCTAGTGCGAAGAGGTAGTGATCTGGATCCTGTTTGCTCTCTCTGTGGAGACGGTTTCGAATCAGTGTCGTATCTTATAATGCATTGCGCGACAACTCGTGAAATTTAGATCAGAAGCCCGGTACATTTTGATATTTCTCTTCTTGATTTTCCATCTGTTCGTTGCTTGCTAGGGCACTGTTTGGAAAAGATGAGTACATCAGGGTTTGAGTTCGTATGCATCCTTCTGTGGCAGCTGTGGATTGCAAGAAATCGGTACATTTTTGAAGGGGTGAGATTGGATGTTTCAGCAATCCTATTACATGCAGAGAGAACATATCATGATGGGACTTGCTTGCATCAAACATCAAGTTGTAGAAATGGACCAAGGTATACAGAGCTTTGGAAGCCACCACCAATCAATATGAATTGCATAAATTCAGACATGGGGGTATTCGCAGATGGCTCAGTGGGTTTGGGTTTCGTGGTAAGGAATGCTTCTGGTGAAGTGATGCTGGCAGGATCGAAGCGTCTGAGAGTTGAGGGCAGTAGCTCGGTGCGGGAAGGATTAGCGATGCTTTATGCCTTGCAAACTACGATCGAGAGTAGAATTTTTAACTTCATTGTCCAAAGTGATAGTAAGATCCTCATTGATTGGATTAACGGTCGAGAGATTTTGGAGACTAATGGGGAGCTCGTTGTGGGGGATATTCGCAAAATTGGTAGGGTTATAAACTGTAACTCATTTTTGTATATCCCCCGATCGGCAAACAAAGTAGCACATTGGCTTGCTCACTTTGCTTATATGTGTGATTCTGATTTTGTTTGGGTAGAAGAAGTCCCGGTTGAGGCTAGGGATATTGTCTTAAATGATGTAATTTCAAACACTTGATTTATAAGAGTTTCGTTTTTCTTCAAAAAAAAAACAATATACTTCTTACAAGATATTAATTATATATATTAGTAACCTGTTTACTTTTTCATTGAGAAAATAAAAATTAAACAGACCCGTGAATATTATTCACATGTACTGTATTAGTATACATATAAAAAGGTGGGTTAACCTCCCAATCCATTGTCCATGATGGATTAGGCTGGGGCTAAATTTTAGTAACCTGCCCGCACCGCCGTGCAAGCCGGTTTTGACGGTTGTAATCATAGTAGGCTGATTTAAATTTTGACTCTCCCTACAAGTCCCGTAAAAGATTATCGGCTTAATTTGAATGTAATATAGAAATACATAAGTAGATATGTTACACAAAATTTTATTTTATTTCTTATTTTTTTCATTTTCATTTTTTTATTTAAAAATATGATATTCGTCTATTGATAATTCAATTACACATAACCATTTAAAAAAGGTAATGAGCTACTGAATTATCCGTGTATTACATATAATTTTAAAAAAATACTCCCTCCATCCCATAAAAAGAGTTATGTTTGATGGATGTACAATTTTTTATCTTTGGTCAACTTAGTCAATGTACAATACTTTGCAAGTAGGTGCTTGTAATCTTTACCCTTAGAAATTTGTTAAACTAATCAATTTTCTATTGGCATCAAAGTATTAACATGATTTTATAATGCCATCAAAGTAGATTCTTTGGGTCGCTAACTTTGAATTTTCAAATATGACTCTTTTTATGGGACAAGAAATAACTTTGATACGTGATTCTTTTTCACTATAAGAAAAATGATCTTTTGAGACAACACAAAAGTAGTCTCAAATAATGAGTATTTGCCACAACTTTAGGAGTATTTGTCACAACTTTATTATTAGAGACAATATGTCGTCACTAATTAGCCGTCTCAATAACTCCGTCGCAAATAATATATTTGTGACTATAAAAAATGGTCTTAAATGCTTCTCAAATATTTTCTGCAACAACTAGTTGTCTCAAAAAGTAGTTTGAAAATGGTCTCAAATAATTTGTATAGTGTTTTGTGACAACAAGTGGTCCCAGATAAATTATTATTGGTGACCACAATTTTGGTGGTCACAAATAACTTATTATTAGTAACCACAATTGTTGTCTCAAAAAGTGTTATACAAAAAACATCTTTTGTTGTAGTGTTTATGGGATGGAAGGAGTAAGAGTTACGTAAATGAACATATTATATTTTGGTAGAGATGCAAATAATATTATGTGGGAGGAAAAAATGTCTTTGGTTTTTTAAAAACAAATGTTTTTTTAATATTTATAACTAATTAGTTACTAATATACATTATTTTTAAATTGATGGTTATAAATAAATTATTTTGAGATCGATTTTATTTTGACAATGTGCTGATCTAATTCAAATTTTCCCCCTATTCTCTACCATAAATTTGTTTAAACAGAATATAAGTATTATTGCAATTAGCTGGAAAAGTCAGCACTGAGTAACAAAGAAACAGTGGTGGCAAGATCCACCTACAGCCATCGAAATTACAGATTATAACATATTGGGCAATGTTATGCGTCACAAAATTTTCACCTCTATCTATGCAAAACAAAATATGAGAAGAAAAATGGGTAAGCAATGCTTGAACATCAAGCGAAAACTGGGACGCATTCAACTGCACAATCTTCCGCCCCGAGAGAAGCTAAAACCGCCGTGCTAGAGTCTCCAAAAATACCAATGCTCGTGCAATGAAGGGAGATAGCAAGTTTTAGAGCTTCTCTAAGCGTAAGAAATTCTGCCACTTTCGGATGTGATAAACTATGAAATTTCAGCACCATACCTCGAATGAAATCTCCATCACTGATTCCATTTAAATCCCCATGGTGCAGAGGTTCTAAAGCATCAGGCTCAACTGAACCTCTAGCATCATGGAAATCTCGCAATATTTTTGCTGCAAGGCCATAAATTAAGCAAGTTTCGACGTTGTTGCTAGAAGATTGATGAGTTTCGTGAGAACTATAATATTTTGCTATCACAACAATATATTCAAATAGGCAGCCTTCACTGGAACACGTGGATCAAGGATTCGTCTGCTGCTTTGCAAAATGGGCAGCCTTCACTGGAAGGTAAATGACGCCACATTAGATTATCAAAAGACGGCATGGAACTCAAGCGATGTTAAAATAAGAAATGTTGTATACTGCCCGGAATGCAAAGATGCCCTTGCTTTCCAGATCGGGTTTGGCTCTGAACTTCCAGATGCATGTGTGACAACAATAGTGAAATCAAGATTATTGTGATTGTAAACGTGAGCTGATTTCAGAGTGAATTTGCCATTGGTGAAATGGTGCATATCCACCGACCTGGGGAATTCTTGTTACGCAACCACATACAGAGGGTATGGTGAGCTTCCTCACTTGAGAGTACAACATGAACCAACTCTGGTTCCAAGCATGTGAAGAAATGTCGATGAGGGGAATCAACTGTAGCATCTAAAGACATGATAGAAAAAGAGGTGTGCACGCAGAAATTTGGCGAGGACGGAAGCCAAAGATCATTCCAAAATCTTCATGACCAGGAGCATATTTTCTTACGGCAGCCATGAAGCACCACTGGCATGCCATCAAGAATACTTCTCCATGAGAAGGACAGTTGGCACCCAACAAGCCATGCATGAAGAAACTATTTGGGTGAGACTTGGCCCAAAAAACTCTAGCGAGCAGCGATGACCAGTTGGTTAAAATCCACCAGCCCTGTTAACTGAGCAATGTAAAATTTAAAACCTCCAAATCAAGAAAGTAGAGACCTCCATCAACTTTTCTATGAGAAAGACGTCCCCAAGATAGCCAGTGGATTTTGTAAAATCAGAGTTGTCCCCCCACTAATATGCGGACATTGAAGAAGAGATTTCACCAAAAACATTATCCGTAACCTTGAAATAAAACATTGTATAAGTCAGAATTGCTTGCAAAATTGATTTTATACGGACCTAATTCCTCTTCCAGATGTTGTCTTTGTTTGCAAAATCAGAAGTCATTGTATCACGTCTGGATTAATAGTTCTGACTTTTTGATAGAGTCAATGGCCTTCTTAGTGGATTATATGTTCTTCTTTAGAGTAGACATCATATTGTCCCCCCCTCCCCTCCCCCCGATTGAGAAGTCTGATTGCCCCAGTTATGCAGCTTCTTTGGAAGGTCCTCCAATGAGGAATCCTAGGACTTGTGGATAACTTCTTCACATTCAGAGACTTTGACCTATAAGGCTTCAAAGAAGAATTACTTGATCGAGGTGGTATAGCTAAAGAGGGAGTGGCATGTAGATATTTGGATGTGGAGTATGGAATGGTCGAAGAAGAAAGATTGTATGTGATAAACTTTTATGGAGGAAAAAATGGGACACCAATCCGATTTGTGACCGCACTATCCAGGCGACCTCTTTGAGTGTGTGGATGAAGGAAGGTTCTGCACCAAGTAAACTTTTGCCCAATGTAGCCAAGATTTGTAAGACAACAAAATTTAAGAGCTTCCCTAAATGATTAAATTAGCTATGATGCACGGAGATGGGATCCTTGAAATTCAGAGAAAAATGAGGACCTCGTTAAAATCTCCGCAAGAAAATCCAAGGAGTTGATGGGACATGTGTACGGAGTGAAACGCGCGCCAAGCATGTCGCTATAGTAGCCCGTGATATGACAATCATGATTATTTAGAGTAGCAAAAATATCAATATGACGTGCAGACATATAGCAAATAGTGATGGAAATCTCTTTCTTACACGGGAGAGCTAAGCCTCCAGAATTGCCCCTAGCTGAGACTGAGACACTATAATAATTCAAACGGGATTTGAGTCGATCTATAGTAGCTGCATCACATTTTTTTTCAGATAAGAACACAATGGCATACGACTTTGTGCAAACTAATTCGCTTATTTCACAAACTGTATAGGTGTGCCCAAGCCCCCTACAGTTCTAGCTGATAAGACTCATAATGCTCGGTGGGATTGGGCATCTGTGCCAGCCGCCGCCTATGAAATTAGTTGCTACAAAGTGTCAAGTGGAATTAGAGGCTCATTTACAGAATTGTTGTCAGCCTTGTTCTTCTTGGCTTGTGACTGATCTGGAAATTTCAACATGTATCAACTTCCATTTCGTGAGGCTGATATTTATATGGGCAGGAGGATAAAATGCTCAGACCCAGTCCCAAGTTCTTTTGAATATGCGAGCAACTTTTTAGGCCGGAGAATCAAGAGAGATAGGCACTTGAAAAATATATGAAGGGACATATTGGTAGCATTCTTGTGGGGAGTTGGTTGGTTCAAGATGAGTTCGAGTAGGTTGTGGGAGCTGAATATCTGGAGTATATATAGATGGATTAGAATGTAGGAGTAGTCTTAGTAAAGGATGCATTAGTTAGGGTATGAGAAGATTCATGAAATTGAACACATTTTGAGGAGATAGAGAAAGGTATTATTAGAGAGGATTTAGAGTAGGGTGATTTGTAAATACTAGGAGGGTTTGGATCAAAGGGAGCGCGCAGGGGATTTTGCACATATTGGGGCTTTATGCTGGAGTTATATGGGGGTTGAAGGCATGAGGAGGGGGGGCCTCACGAAAGCAGCGGAAATGGATTCGGTATGTGAGGATGGCAGGAAAGTAAGATTGGGAGAGGGAGATGAGAAAGAGGGTTGTACGAGATTTGTAGGGCTTGCTGCTGCAGGAATAATAGCAGCAGCAGGATGTGTGGATGGGGCATTATCTATATGAGGTCTAGCCTGGATGGAAGCTTGTGTGGCTTTGGTGGAGGATAAAGGGTTTGAATTGACTTGTGCCCGGTGCCAATTCCCGTAAGGGAATGCATATGGTGGTTCAGAAGATCGAAGAGATTTGGATGGGAACTCTTTATCAACATGTCCAAGAACACCACATAGAAGAAAAATGTTAGAGGCCTCTCATAATTTAAGTACATCGGACATCCTTGCCTTTGTTAGGATAGTCAACCCGCTCAAGAGCAGCAGTAACATCTTATTTCACTTTGATCAACATAAATCTTCCAATAAAGAGAACATCTCTATCATAAACTACTTCAATAAACTCTCCAATTTGATTCCCAATTACCTTGGCAACATCGAAGCTCATAAGGGCCAAAGGGAGGCCATAAATATGAACCCATAAAGGAGTGGTTCTAAATTGCAAGCGCGAAACAACTGTATCTGCATCAACAGGCTACAAAATCATAAGGTAGCGATCATATGACCAAGAAGCTCGATGGAGAACTTTGTTGAGATCATCTAGGGTTTCGAAGCAGAAGAGAGAAGTATTTTATCCACCAACCCTTAAGAATGCATAACAGTTTAAATATGTCTTCAATTTGCTTAGTGGTGAACAATATAGGTGCGGAAATCCACCCCACCAGATTTAAGGAGCCATCGATAAGGAGGGGGAATTCAGAATCAATGACAATTTCTTGACTTTTGGATTCATCCAGAGAGAGATTTCATAGAGTTTTTTCAAGTGTTTCATTCATGATATCAGACGAGAAAGTGGGTACGAGCAGGTGGAGAGGAGGAGATGAAGCTTCATGGATGACACCCCAAGCAAATATGACAAACGAAGTCAGCTCTGTAAATCTTCTTCCAGTGTAAGACCCGTAGAGACACAAAGGAAAACAAAGAAACAAACGAAGAAGGTAAGAGAATGAACAACGCAGAATCAAAACTAACCTTAGGAAGAAAACCCCATCCTATATCGCTAAGAGAGACTCTATGGGAGAAACCCTATGACTTTTTTTTTAATAATTGGTTTCAATTTTGTATTTAATTTTACCAAATCATGATGTTTTCCATAACTAAATAAATTGAAGGACGAACAACAAAAACTCAAGTATGTTTGATTTTTTTTGTAATTTATCATATGAAATATTATTTGTTTGCAAATTGTCATGTCTAGTACTGGAAGGTTGTGATTTGTTCCAAATGGCAATATACAATATAATAATGAAGGTTGTAGAATTCGGAAGTCAGTAAGCGGGCAGACAATGGCCGCCTAGCGACTAGGCCGACTAGTCACCGTTTAGGCACCGACTAGTCGGCGCAATTTTTTGTTTTTATTTTTATTTTTTATCCTATATATATCAAAGAACATTAAAATCAAGTATAACACGTCCATAGACAATTGGACATTAAAATCAACATACTGTAAATATTAAATACAACTTCCGTACAAATCAATGGCGCCGAGCGAATACCAGAAGGCAGGAACTTTGGAGTTTGGCTACAGCAGTTTCAACATTCAATTTAGGAATTTTGGCCTTTGGTCCTTTTCCCTCACTCGTGAGTTTTAGTTTTTGAATTAAAGTAATTTTTTTTATTTAACAAGTAAAACTACGTCATTTCACATATAAAAAAAAGAAAAAAAATTAAAATATCAAAACTGCCTAGCCCGATTTAGCCGACTAGTCGAGGCCTAGCCCGACTAGTGGGCGACTAATTTCAGGAACAACTTTAGCGGCCGGTTACCATAAACTTGGGTTGGCCTGCGACTGACTAGCACCTAGGCGCCGAATAGTCGGCTGCCTAGCCCGAGTTCAGCATCACCTTCACAAGGTAAACTGCAAACATTCAAACATGATATATCAAAGTGTCAAATCACCCATACTTGAATGAGTTTTTGTAATTTACTCTAAAAATAATCTAATGTGCATTAAATTTTTGTAATGTATTAATTTAATTCTACAATTTGGAATTTTATCTTCTTGACACATCTTCAAGTGATTTCTAATTTAATATATAAATGATAAATGATAGGTAAAGAAAAGGAAATTTAGAAGGTATGCATATATATACGGATAAATTGGGGGTTGGCGGTCGACCCCTTGGACTTTCAAACTTTCCTAATTTTGATCTATAGTATATTTTTTATTTAAACCAATAATATATAACACAATTTCTTCAGAACTTGTCCCTTGTGTTAAATTACCTAATTATAATAAAAATAATTTCATCTTTCAAAACAAGAATAAATATAATCCGTCCATGTATTTGTATGGTAGAAAATATGTTGGAATTATCTTTACTGCTTCTAATCCTACATAAATGTCAAAATCAGACATTGATATGTATTTTTGTTTGCGACTTTGACTTCCACTAGCTCATGAGTACTTCTTAAAAGAATAGAATTAAAGTAATAATATATTCTTACTAGCTTCTTTATGTTGAAGAAAAAATACAATTAGCTAGTGTGCCTTCGTCAAAAGTAACTGATATTTGACACCCTATATAAAGGAAATCTGATGAATAAGAGAACCCTAATTATTCTGTGATCTTGTTTCTTTTTCTCTTTTCCTACAACATGTTATCAGCATGAAGACCTACCAATATAGATCATACCAATATAGATCAAAGATCCGATTAAAAAAAATGATGAATGATGATTAGGAAAGTTATAAATTCCAAGCACTTTTCTTTATGCATACGAAACTGCAACGACCCGATTTTTATAAGATAATTTTAAAGTATTTTAAAAAGGCAAATAATTATATTTGAGAAAATCCTTCATTGTTATATAATACTATTCCAGATTCAGGCCGTTCAAAACTGTTTGAGCATAAATAATTTTAATAAAAAAATATATATAGTAGTCATATCTTCCTCGCATTCAAATAATAAGTAAATCTCATCAAATAACTTGAAAATCATAAATTTTAAATCACTAGGAGCGGAAAATAATTTAACTTAATTAAATCCTAGACATGCTTTTAATAATGATGATTCATACGCTTTCACCGTACCGCTCTCGCCTCCTCACCAGCTCCTCAACTAGAACCTGGAAATGTAAATTGTGAGGGGGTAACCTACCACGAGCCTCTTACAAGTACATATTAAAAATATATGAATGAAACATAATATGAATAACAGTAAACTTACAACTTATCATAACATACGTCTGCACAGGTTGCCCTGGATCAGACCAACTTATAGGGGATTGATGAATCAAACTTATAATGCAACTTAGGTCTTGCATTTCATTAACTTATAATGCAACTTAGATCTTGCATTTCAGAAAATAACAGTTATATGACATAATGGAACAATCATATATAATCAATAGGACAAGAAAGAACCCCCACCTGAATTGATGCGTGAATGCACTTGGAGAACTTCGGGTGGATATGCTCATGCAAACTATGCTCCTAATCCCTCGTGTCTCGACCATCCTCACCAAATTAATATGGTATGTCATAATTGGGTTGGGCTTAAAAATGAATAAATAGGAATTCTAGGGCTTGGAACGTGATTTTTTTTTGAAAAGATATAGAATTATTTTGGAAGAAAATAAAACGTTCTACACTAATATATTTAATACGTAGTAGTAACTAAATATTTAATAACTCATAAACTAAAAGGAGGAAAAATTATGAAATTTTAAATTTAGATACTTGACTCATATATACATATCATATTTAAATTTAGTAAATTTATAAGAAGTAAAAATATAGGTTTTAAATTTAAAAAACGGAATAGTTGCAGCAGTAAATTCTGTGCAACCATGGAAAAACTATATAACTCAAAAACTACTTGTTGGATTCTTTTGAAATTTATTCAGGATATATAATATATATGGAGGAACGTCATATTCAAATATCAAAATATTTGAAGACTTATAACTATATATTTCGTATTTTTTAAGACAGAATGAAGAATGTTTTGAATCTGGATAAACAATAAAAGAAAAATCATATAAAAAAAATACAACTAATATATTGCTGAACTTTTAACTAAAACTTGACAACACATGGTTTAATAACATACTATTTATCGAAATATAATAGGTATAAATAGGATTTTCAAATTTGTAAAGTAAATACCTTAAGATTGGGTGGAAGAGGAAAAAGAGGTTGCGATGATGATTTCGACTCCCCGAAGGAACCCTAGAGTAGTTGGACGAAATTTGATGTTGAAGATGGTGAAAATATTGT
>JAUEKW010138790.1:0-11147 GCA_032274785.1 Ajuga reptans
ATAAGAAATTAAATGTTTGGATCCACTTTTTATATTTATAGGTTTATTATTTAATATGTGATAACTAACATAAACTGGTAAAATATATATAGGGTGACTAAAATGTCGATTTCCTCATTAACAGATATTAATAAAATTATGTCATTTAATCGAAACCTTGCGTAAATTCTAGATAATTATTAAAAATAAAATATGTCATTTCAAAATTACTTTAAATAAATAGCATGCTACTTTTAGATATGAAACAAAAATTTGTCAATATTAAACAAATTGAAAATAAAATTTTACGTACATATTTTTGGGACCATGTATCCCCCTCCCATTTAAAGAGTTTTGATATGCTACAGATATAAAGTGAGCACCTGTACGTGTGACAAATTTTTACATATGTTACATTATTATGACATCAGCAGGTGCTCACGGAGTGTTCACCTTAGGTGTGCAGCATATCAAAACCCCTCTTTTAAATATCATATAATTACTAGATTCGATCACATATCAATTACTTACTTATAGTAATTCCAATCACACGATATATCTCTATAAGTTGTGGAAATTTTACACAATCTCTCCCCAACCATACTGTAAAAGTTACGACAAAAATAGATGGACATATAGTGTTCCTCTACATATTAAGGGATATTGTTCGTCCACATAAAAAATCGTACTTTCGATTATATACTCAAAATGTCCATGTTTTATTATCTTATGCATTTAATAATTTTTCTTATTTGATTAAATTTAATTTCAAATAAACATTTGATCAATATATCTTTAGTTAATCTTACATATTTAAAATTAATTAACAAATAATTCTAAGATAAAGTAAATTGTGGACATCAAATTACAAAACAATATGCACAATAATTTAACATAACAAATAGCTTAAAATTTTATGATAAGTAAAATCTAAATAATTATTTATAATTAAAATAAGAATTAATTATTCTTTTGTGTAAAATTTATTGTAAAGTGGATTGGAGATGGTTTACCCCAAACTGTAAATTTAGTGCGATAGTGTAGGGTCGGATTTAGTATACACAAAAACTATAAATTTGATGTAGAATTATCACAATTTATTGTGTTGGGGTTGGAGAAGCTCTTAGAAAATTGACGTCTTACCTTGACTTTTTTTAGGAAGTCAGATTTTAATTGTAACCAGTCATATGTTGCTACCTCATGAGTCATTAATCGTATAAGATTGGGGTTTATTAAATTTGTGACAAGGACAGTAAATATAGTAATATGACTAAAAATATTGTATATGAGGATATATTCTAGAATTTTATAGGGTACATCACATATGCGTATGTTTTAATTACACATAGATTTTATGTGATTCGTGATTGGGAATTAATAGTAGCAATAATTTTACACATCCATGTCTGAGCACTAACCATTAAACCTACTTATAAAATTTATTAGATTTTTTACTTAAATATTTGAATTCCTTAAAAACCAAAAATAAAATAAAAAGACTAAAAATTTCAAAAAGAAAAAATATAATATGCCCGAGCATCGCACAAGAGCTCTTACTAGTTATCTTAATGAAAATGAAAGTATAGCGACTCAAATATTAGTAATATAAATTTTTTCACTAAGAAAAGACAATCTTCAAGAGTCAATGGGGAAGAACTTGTAAATAGCTTAGATTATAAATGAAAAATATTATATAAAATTACATATACAAAATGAAATTAAAAAAAAAAATCAAGGGCCAACAAAATTACAAGTAATGATTCAATTAAAAAAAGACAAAATACCAATACAATATTTGATTTTAGTAAATATAAGTAGGAAACCTAGTTCAAGAAAACTTGACGAAGGCATACAATTTTCCAAAAATAAAATTTTCTAAGCTGAAATGGTCTACTAAAAACAATATAAATTTATGACAAAAACTTATGTACACAAGGTGCACCTTGTGCACCCTCCCGGTTCGGTTCTTTGACCGGTTCGAATTTACCTTTCCGTCTAATTTTTTTTTTTTTACTATCTTCCTATTTTTTACACCCACGCGCTACTCTTATTTTTCTCTCTCTTTGTCTCTCACAATTCTCTCTCTATTTTCGTTCTCACAACTCTCTCTCATTCATCTAAAACTAAGGTTCTCCATCTTCCCCGTCGTCGCCGCCATTGTTTGTCCAGCTTCCGCATCGCCGCTGCTATTTGTCTAGCTTTTGCATCGCCGCCACTGTTTGTCTAGCTTTCCCGCCCCCCGAAACTAGAACTTTGGTCCGCCAAGTACAAACTTGTAAATGTACGAGTTCTTTCAACCTTACATATAACAATAAAAACATCGTAGAATTATGTTTGTAACCAGGCTGACCGAAATCTCAATTTCACACTCAGCAAATTGAAGCCCATAACTTTCCCTGGTGAAATCAAATTGAAAATATTGTAAAGATTGTAAATCTCCGTGTTATATTTGAAAAGTCATTCTCTAAATAACATTTGACTAAAAAATCGTGAATTATTACGTAATTAATCTCTTCTCCAGAGGAATCCAACGAGTCAAGTGCAATAGCCAGCCATACACAGTGCACCAGTGAAATATAGGCAAAAACCCAGGCATCATACTAAAAATAAATTGCATTATACACATAAAGAAATACAACATCTATCGAAACCAAAATTTTGTTCATACTTATACATCTAATGCTTTTCTATTAATTATTGAAACCTACTATACAATCTAGATTAGGCACCATATATAGAATCCTTCCTTCCTCTAACAACTACAATCTTCATAATTCTTCAAAACACGTACAAGCATCACATGTTTTATCATCGACGGTGAGGATTCACCACCCGATGTTCATCCATTATAATCAGTTTTACGCGCTTCATACTTCTTTACAACGAAACCAACCAAACCGAACCATGAACAGATACACCCTCTTCCTGTATTTCATAATACAGCTGATGATAATCGATTACTGTAATTAGTAATCGATCATTATCAGTTAAAGAAAGTGGTGTTTTCATAGAAGTAGAAGAGCACCAAGTGTAGATTATCACGAACCGTCTCCCAAGAAACAGTTGCTCCCGCCTGAGCTTCCAAACGCATCCGGCACGTCACGGACAAGAAACTTCGCGTTGCGAGTTCCCTTAAAATCCAGTATTTCGAGACATTCTTGCAAATCCGAATCACTTACCAACATCACCCATTCCTCTTCATCATCAAGATACTTAAGCTGGAATTCTCCTATCTGCAGTTTGAACCTTTCCGCTATTTCTTCATGCAGTTGAACACAACCAGCACAGGTATCGAATTTGAATCGAACTATATCGCCTTTATAAGTGGCCTTGACGACTATTTTAGACCCGCTGTCACCGTAGCTTGTCTCGTTTTTTTGATTCCGTCTCTTGCTGTAACTTCTAGAGCTTGACGAGCTACCGTTCATCATTGACCCGGATCCAGGCCCGTTGGACGAGTCCGTCATACCTGAGGAAGTGGGCTGGTTATGTTCGATAATGCCATCATCCCTATCCATTACTGTATCGTCTCTTAGTTTGGTGTCCAATACCAAACTATCGAGTGCCCATCTATCGCATATTTCTCTGGACAGTTCTTTGTTGTTTAAAGCGATAGGCTGTGACAAGCGAGCATCTAATGCAGCCAATCTGGAATCCTCGGAATGTTGCAGATAATACGGACCAGGCTCACACTCTCCCACCACTTTGATTCCATCTAATAGACACTCTTTTTCCGTTTTAACAATGGTGGTTTCAATGTCCATACTAGATGGTGTTGGTGCAGATTTTGCATTCTGGATTGTGAAGTCTGAGTCTCTGATCACGTGATTCTCTTCAGGGCCAGCAACTGTTTCTCTAGAATCGAATTCATGGATGATAGGCCCAGCACTCATAAGCCCAGGCATGGATAATCCTCCTTCGACCCCCTGAACTGAGTCGAGCACACTTTGTATTTTCCTCAAAGAACGGTTTACCTTATTTATTTTGCGAGAGGGCCATCTTGAGATGCCGTGTTGTCTACATATCCTTTTGAGAGTAGTTGGGCACACTAGAAAGCAAGAAATAACAAGTTGAGATTCTAATAATTATATTGCATGGCTAAAGAGTTTTGCCCCATAAAAAATTTCTTCTTCACACGAACGCAAAAACAGGGTGTGTGCAAGAGAAAGAGTGTGACGTGTAACGATGGATGTGACCACACTTTTGGAAAATACGAGCACGGCTCACCTCCAATACTTTTTGCAGCATCTTTAAGGCTCCCAGAGAAGTACTGCTGAAGAACACTTAAGCTGACGTGCTTTTCAGCTGTACTTCGCTTCTTCTCCCTCTGTTTCCTCGAGCGAGTCACATTCTACAACCATCATAACAGGCTCTAAGCAATATAGTTGTAGGCCAATACAGAAACAAGTACAATTAAAATCAGTCACCGGGGACCAAGAACTACATGATTTCTTTTCTTTTCTTTTGTTTTTTATAAGAAAAAGACCAAGCAAGTTAGCATTCATGTTGGCATGAATTGCATTCTAATTCTTCAGTTTAATGCAACAGTAAGTTTTTTTAGCTATCAAAAGAATTACATTTTTTTTCTTTTGTATCTAATAATGTAAGTATAATTCCCAATGATGTTCTGTTTCATATTTTCTCCTCGCAATTTTCCAAAATATTAAGAAGAAACAGAGACGCTTTCTGATAGTAAACAGTAAAACTCAGACTTCGATGTTTCAAGTCCCTCTTAAACCAGTGGGACACTTGTAACCAAGTAAATATATCACCTCAAGAAAAACAGTTGGATGTGACAGTAGGGAAACACAAAATAGCAAATAGACGAGTACCTCCTCATGACTACCGTCAGCTTCTATTCCAGTGGTTGTCGATACATTCTGCTTTGTAGGATCAACAGTGTATAAATTTCCACTGATAAGCGACTGTTCAGAACCCCTCCTAGGTAGTGACATAGCTGGCATGTTTCTCATTCCCACAGCATGTAATTCAACTTTTGAACCTTCCGAACCAGGCAAGTCAATATCCGACACTGTCCTCAAACTCTTACAGATCCTCTGCATGGTACTGGACAAGTTATTAAGCAAGAGTTGCTGTTCCGTACTTCCTTTCATATTCACAGGAAGGAAAAACTCTAATATATAGTCATTGTCACCAGTATAAATACTTCTTAGCCTGATAGCAACAGCAGCATTGAGGCCAAATTTACGGGCATGATGAACAAGTGGATACTCGCTTATATGGTAATCCTTCACATCAGGATAGAAGAAGGGGTGAGTAGATTGAACAGCTTTACCCACTATACCTTGTCCTTCCTCTAGATAATGTTCTAGACATGCATGGACGAAGTCCTTCATATCTTTGTCATTTACATAACAGGCAGTGTCCTCTATGCACAGTACACATTTCTCGTTTGCGCTCCTATTGTATCCTCTAGCACGTAATTTCATAGTTTCTTCGTCAGGACCCGCCATGTAACTACACGGAATCCAAGTCAGCGCTAGAGGCAATCGATGTGCATGGCAAACTGCTCGTAAGACATCTGTAATCTCAGCTAAAGCAGCCCTTTGATTATTAGAGAGGCTCTGCAAGTTAAAATTTGGTTGTAAATCAGGTGGGCTATCAAGACTAACTGAATGGTTAGTAAAATGAGATGAAATGTTGTTATGATCAACACCTGTGGATAGAGTCTGGGGGGTGCAGGGCTCATTAAATTCACAGCCTGAAAATGGTGAACAATTTAGAAACAGAAAAAATGATAAGGTGATTTGCAACGTACAGTCTGTAATGGTGTATAATAAGAACTAAATGCCACACCACATAAATGTGTAAGCGCCAACCGATCTACCACTAAAAAATAAAGAAACCTACTTTAAAAAGTCACCTGATGGCTCTGATGGCAACAGGAGAAGTTTGTGGTCATATAATAATTATTTGAAGATCATATATCGAGGAAAGGTTTCATGAAACTCATTTTGAAGAAAATATAATACAAAATACCAAATCAGAACAATTGATAGGGCACGTGCACCTTATGAACATTTAACTGTATTTATTACATTCATTCAAATATGCTCGTGGTCACTCTGGATTACCAATTAGTTTCAGGTGAGAATTTGGGGGAAATTTTCATACTTCTGCCCTAATAAGCAGAGGATGCGCTTTTATTATTTTCTTCTCAGAAAAACTTCGAAAAAATTGGATTCGCGCCACTGCTTATAAGTGAAATGGTATAATAAAAAATAAAAGTTACCAATTTAGGAAATCGGACAGTACCTATGAACCTGATACATGTGGCAAATGTTTTAGGCATGGTGAGATAGAGTGAGAATGACAAATTTAGTAGACTAACCTGAAGTGCACGACAAACATTTTCCATCTCCAAATCAAAGTTGGGCTTTTCCTTCACTGTAACAATTTCCAGCACAGCACAACATGGCCTGTCCAGTGACTCATCCTCGAACACAGGTATGGCAATAGAACCTCGAACTTCATGATCAACAGCATGCTGTACCCTGATATACTCAGCCTTATTGTAGTACATCACATTTGAGGTCCACTCTGGAATCTTTGAAGCAAATACACGACCAGGAAGTCCTGCGAAAGAACCTGGTTTTGATTCCGCCGAAAAAGTAAACAATCTAGATACTTCACGATATCCAGAAAGTGTCTGGTCAAGTAAATAAGGTTGTTCACAAGTGCTTAAGATGTACTGATCTCCATTCTTCATTGGCACCCACACCTGAGCTAAAATACCCCCTCCAGACCACTCTTTAAATAGATTCAATGCTCGGAGCATTTTCTCAGCCAGTGATAGCATAGGAGGCCTTGGTATCACACTGTTTCCTACATCACCTACTAGAGTATGTTTCGAGCTCCTATCATTCATCTCTATCAAATTAAACCCATTATCAGCAAAACTTGTTCCAAAAGGCAACGGGCTGTGCATATGATGCATCACTTTATCTCCAGTAACAAATGAGTTTCCCACAATGTCATTATCCACCATGGAAATTCCTGAATTATGTTGTTGTGCGAAGCTGAATCCATCAGAAGTGAAAGAAGACGAGGCGAAAGATGGAAACATCTGATCCACCAAATTACTGGGGCTGTTGCACCACCCAGCATATGTATCAAAATTCATCAGTTCTGCCATGTTACCAAAGGAGTCCTCGAAATTCGAGGCCTGCATGCCATTATCTGTGGTGCCCGCAGCCATGCCCTCCATCTGACCCATTGGTGGAAATGAATGATCAGTACCCCTTCCTGCACTAGAAAATGGGCACTCCATCTAACTAGAACAACGAATCGACACTAGCAACAAAAAAGCAATTGTCAGAGAACGTCTGAGACGCTTGAACTATAGTCTCGTGATTGAAGTTTTTCCAGGCTCCATACCTAGTACTCTTGGTATCATATTCGCGTAAGTTAAGCTTCTGCCGTAATGTTTCAGCCCAGATTTTTAAATGCCAAAGTCTTCCAAAAGACGGGAGACCTGCAGTCGACATATTTTTGGATTACCGTTTTACCCACTAAGCATATGTAGACAAGAATGATTAATGCAGTGAAAACAGATTTGAAGCTAACCTCAGAAATTCAGAGATTTTGACGTGGAAATGCTGAAAATTAAATAAAAAAAGAGAAAATATGTCAATCAATAGAGAGGCTGAACCTACTTTAATAACTTTTACCAATAAAAGACAAAATTATTAAGCAAATGAAAATCTAAAAATCATGTTATGATCTTAGTTGTCATCCCACATCGCTAATTATGGGCTTAGAATGTGGATTTATACATCCTTGGGCACCCTCTTCCTACAATCTAGCTTTTGGAAATGAGTTCTACCTAAGGATTTGTAAACAATTGGTATGAGAGCTATCCCATGACTGATCCCAGATAGCGGAGGTGGCGACCTGGAAAGGGGCGACCTAGGCCTAGAGTGGGCCACCTGGAAAGGGGCAACCTAGGCCTAGAGTGGGCCACCCAAAGGGGGCCACCAGGAGACAAAAGGGGCGACCTAGAAACCGGAGTAGGTAGTCGTGAACGTTGGTTCAGAAGCATGGTGGTATGTCATGATCCTAGTTGCCATACCACATCCCTAAGTATGGGCCTAGAATGTAGGTTTATACTCCTTGGGTCCGCTCTTCCTACAACTAGCTTTTGGGGATGAGTTCTACCTATGGATGGGCTCATAATGTAGGTTTATACTCCTTGGGCGCGCTCTTCCTACAAACTAGCTTTTGGAGATGAGTTCTACCTATGGGGTTGTAACAAATCAACTTAAAATCAATGCTCATAGCAACCTACAAAATATGATGAATATAATGTAAGTCTATTGTGACCAAGTAATCTTGCTTTCTAGAAGGCACATGTCATTTAAAGAGCTCAACTATTTAAATCTTCATGGATGCCCAAGCTCCATACTCATATATTACTCGAATGCACACACCTCTGGCCTCGGCCGTGAGGAAATCATTAGCACACAAGCCAACAATCTCCTCCCTCAGGGAAACAATCATTAGCACACACCTCCGCCTCAGCCATGAGGAAATCATCATACAACTGCCCCTGCTATGGTATGAAATGTCGAACCATGAGCTTAGTTTTAATACCACTGTAGGACCACATTTAATGCTGGTCTAGCAGTTATGAGGAGCTAGGTCTCACAATATCCGTACATAGATATACTCAAACACACGTGCACACACACATTTATATGCATGTACAATGTATACATATACACACACATATACATATTATGCACGCAGAAACATACAAGCATAACCAAAAAGCAAAAGGTAGATCAGGAAAAAAATAAATAAATAAAAACTGTAAGTCTGTGACCCGATAAGGATGAGCTAAATGAATGAAAAATGCCATTCACAATAAAAAACAAACAGTTGTTTGCTTGTTTTCGATTCACATCACCATACATTTTCTTTCAACAATATTTTTTATGATTGAAGAAGTTTAAACCAAAATTAATCACCCAAGAAAAAGATAATCCACTTATCACAAGCTAGCATATCAAGTAGTAAATGGCTCTGCATATGTCCACCTCTCCAATTTCATTATCCATTTGATTATAATCCTTATTTAATTACCCTGTACAAATTCCGTACTATTACATTAGAATTACCTAAAATCATGTATATATATACATATCAAACTGCATTAAGTTGCCTACTTGTATCAAACTAAATTAGCATACACAAGAACGCAAATATTTTTTCAAATTAAATACAAATTGTATAGTATTACATTCCTTTGTGTAATATCACGGATACAAATGCAAGCTCGGGACAACTTGGGACCCAGAAAAGATATTGAGCCACCAATCTCTCAAAGAATGTGTTCGCGTGTCTGCGTGTGCATGCATAACAAAAACCTATCGTGTCATATACATACATACGCAGCCCAACATTGAGTTCCTTGTGAAGCCAAACTAGTGGTGTGACAAACACTATCGCCCTCCATATAAACACTTGCTTCTTCATTTCTGGGAATAGTTGCTTGGCACCTCTCCACAAGGATCCCTGTGTCGGATTCTACATTAAAACTCTCTCTCTCTCTCTCTCTCGCTCTCTACGAACACATATTTAAAGGGGGAAAAAGGATAATAAGTGAGCATGAAAAACATGTTTCAATGATAATCTATGTTTGCATTATTCCAAACATGTCATAATCGAATTTACCGTTGCTATCTCTCATGATCAAATAAATATGCTCCTGGTTAGTTTACTGACCAGCAAAATGTGTGAATTTAGGAAAGACCTAAAAGATCTAATTTGAATAAAGTCCTTGTCAGTTTTTGATTATCTGATAGCAACATACTGTCTCAAATCTTCATATCAGGAGCTAACTTGTCAAATAATATGTAGGATTTAACTGATCCAAGCAACGCAGATTCAACTCTACTTAGAGAGTAGAATGCAGAATAACTCTACCACCATTGTCAATCACATATTCCTAAACAATTCTCAATCTTCAAACCAATTTATCATCCTCAAATTCAAAACACTAGGTCATTTCGTTTCCAAGTGGAATCTGACTTAATTAAGAAACAAGGCTGCAGAAGTAGGTGGAGAGGGAGGATTTCAATTACAACTAAACTACTCCAACTGCCACTAAAGGAACCTAACCAAATTCACCCAAAACAAAGCAAATACACTGAAACCCGAATTTCTTCAGTTTCATGAGTATTTAGCAGGGAGAAATTCCCAATAAAATAGTGATTCCAGATTCGGCACGATTGAGTCATGATGCTATGCCAGGAAACGTATGAAGTCAATTTTATTCAATGAAAGTGCCTGGAAAAAACCACCGGAGAAATAGAAGAAGAGAAGAATAGTACCGGTGGAGCTTCGGCGGAGGAGAGAAAACGGCTGCACGGATTTGCTCTTTTTTTGTCTTTGTATGTACATGTGATTTTATTTAGTTATTATTACTGTATATATATAACCAATTCGTACCTCCTCAACTTACCAATCTACTCCCGAATTAACCCTCACCTCCACTTACCACTACAATTCTACCGTGCCTCCATAAACTTCTTATAACTTTTTACTTTTCTCTTTCCCTCTCTTCATTTAAGTCCTTTTCGCTCTCTTTTTCTCTCTCTCTCCAGAAATAAGACATTTTCCTGTAATATTTCTTCTCACCATTATTTCTCTAAAACCATATTCGAGCTAATCTGTGAGGCACGAGGTTCATTATCATGGCACGAGATATATTTATCCATGGCACAATGTAATTGTATCACTGTACGAGTGCGCAGTAACAATCACACGTTATATTTATCCATGGCACGAGTACACAATATATTATTATGTATTCGTGCCAAGATAATATACCTCGTGCCACTGATATTTAGTAATATAATATTCTCTCGTCCTGCCAAACATATCTTGCCATGTCAAAATAGGTTGTGCCATGGCTCAATTTCGTGTTATGCTGAAGAAGGAAATATTAAGTGAGAATATTGAAATGATAATGGTAAAAGAGAGGGGGTACAGACATATCTATATATATAAAAGGAGACTTGCTCCTCTCCCGTTATGACACATCAGATTTTTCGAGCATCCTGAAGTTGCCAAGTGTCACCAGTTACCAGCCTCCTATTCAAATTCTCATTTTGATTATGAAATGATATTTATTCTTATTAATT
>JAUEKW010138810.1:0-11145 GCA_032274785.1 Ajuga reptans
AAAAGGACCAAAATTGCACGCTTCTTACAACTTATGGGACGTAAATTGCAAAATGTTATTCGGACGGGACTGAAATTACAAGTGGCCCTAACTTATGGGACTAAAATTGCAATTTTCCCTAACAACATGCCTGAAAATCACTTTTAGTCAATTTCACTGTTTCTAAAAACCAGTCTGAAATTAATTTTATAATAGAGTTTAGAAAGACCTTAAAAATCACTTTTCTTAAAATGGGAAAGAAACGAAACTGGAAATCGACGAATTCTTAGAATCTGGTGAACAAGGAGCGTCCCTTTATGGTAGGGCTCAAAAGTTGAAATTTAACTTTATTTTAAGATTTCTAAATTAGAAGAAAATGATTTTGGATCTAAATAATTTTTTTTTTAATTATGAATATTTAGATAATATTTTAGATAGAATAATTTAAGCTAAAGTGGTTGTTAATGTACAAGTTTATTTAAAAGGTAAGTTGACCAGGCTTCACCCTTTTCATGACAACCTTTAAATTTCTAATAATTTAAAAAAAAAAAAAAACTAAGTTACCAAATACTTTATAAAGATTAAGAGGATATTTGACTTAAGCTTGTTTAAAAAATTTGTTAAAGTTTATATATTAAATAATAATACTTCCGTTTTTTTCAGATGTAGTTTAAGTTTTATGAATTGTTTATAAATAGATATATTTTTAGGTTTTTTCCACATTTCTTCTAATATTAACCTTATCAATATCCTAGAAAATCTCTAAATCTCTAATTCTCTAAGCTACCATATTTAGAAACAGAAATAATACAAAGGAAAGAGGTGAGAAATTTAAGGGATTTTTGAGGAGATAGAAAATTTATTTGAGGTTTATTTGTCTATCCCCTACCTCTTAATTCTCATATCCAAAGCAAAAAACTACATCTAAAAAAAGGAGTTAGTATTTTAAAATAAGTTGTTAGAGTGTTTGACTAAAATGAGATGATATAGTTTATAAGATGTTAGGAATGACACTTTTGTTGAAAATAATTTTTTTAAGAAGTTAATGAAAAAATTGTAACACGTTATAAAATTATTTTAGAGCCGATAAGTTGTTAAAAACAAAAAAAATAGTTTAAACATATGTTGTTGTAATATTTTGATAAGTTTGGAGTTTACAAGATGTTAGTAGTAACGTTTTATAAATGAATTACTAGAATTTGAAGTTTAGTAAAATAAAATCTTGTTTGAGAAATAAGTTATGACCCTCTTTTTTAGAAAAATAGAAATTGTAAGTTCCTGACATCTTATTCGAAATAAGATCTTTCTATAAAAGAATTACCAAACACTTTTAAGGAGATTCTAAGTCCTCAAATATTTGATAAAATGTTATTAGGAACTTATAACGTGGGCAAACACTCAACAAAATAACTATTGAATTATATGTTTGGTGCATTGAACTGATGTTGATTAACAATTGTATTATTTTATGTAATGATGTCATTACAACTGGATTCGATATGGCTAATAAATATCCGTAATATATATATAAAAAAAAATTAATACAATTCCTTGTAAACAATAGTTGAGTGAGAACTAATCCGTGGTCAATTAACTTTGTTATAAAAAGTGAGCTACAATCCATTCTCGTAATATATTATTCTTAAACGATACAAAAAGTTAAATGAAATTCCTTGGTTTGAGGGGAAAACATCCTCTCAGCACCATGTTACATTCCCCTAAAGTCAAAACTATAATGCATTTAATATAACACACCTTCCCGCCACTAAATATATTTTATACTAAAAATACTTAGACAAGCTAATTGTCCATTTTGATCATTGACATTTTTCTGGCGGCATAGCTGTTAATATTTATATATTTTCCATTCATTTTTCTTTTTCTTTTATTTTACTTTTCCTTTTTATTGCAAGCATTCAAAATCAATTATTCTAGAAAACTATTTTCCACTTTTTTTACTTTTTTAATTGTTGTTGTTCGTATTCAACTCGTATGATGCACAGAAGCATATTTATCCTGTAATATTTTTTATTAAATGATTATATATATATATTATATAAGAATATAATATGCTAAATACTATATGAGCATTTTATTTTTCAATTTGGCCACCGTATTGCTTAGTGAAAGAAATTTTTAAAAATAGGGAAAATTGTAAAAGTTGCCCATCAGGTAAGAGGGTGCGGCATTATCTACCCATCATGTTAGAGCATCGTAATTTTTTATCCAGCGTGTTGAGGGGTTGTTCAATTTCTGCCCAAATTTTGCCGGAAAGTTCAGTAATGCACTTGAAATATCACGTGCTTTGATCTCCGACCGGCGGGTCCATGTGGCATCTGACGTGGAGTCCTAATCACCTTGGGAGGGTGCCGCATAGGACGAATTAATAGGTAACTTTTTGCCAAAACTAAAAAAAAAAATTATATACTAAATTAAAAAAAATATGCAGATTATTTGAAAATTCTAAAATTTCATTTAAAATTCAGAAAATTAAAAACAAATATGAAAATTATTTTGAAAATTCTAAGAATTAGTTCAAAAGAAAAAAAATCTAAAACTTATTTGAAAATCCTAACAAAAATTATTTAAAATTCAGAAAATAAAAAATTTGAAAATTATTTTGAAAATCCTAAAAAATCATATAAAATTTAT
This sequence comes from Ajuga reptans, assembly GCA_032274785.1. Taxonomy (NCBI): domain Eukaryota; kingdom Viridiplantae; phylum Streptophyta; class Magnoliopsida; order Lamiales; family Lamiaceae; genus Ajuga; species Ajuga reptans. The sequence goes on from JAUEKW010138810.1 coordinate 2,632, forward strand.
AAAATTACAAGATTTATTACTGAAAATTATTTAAAAATTCTAAAAATTCTAAAAATTCATTTAAAATTCAGAATGTTTTTTTAAAAAAAAAAAACTGAAAATTATTTTAAAATTTTATTTAAAATTCAGAAAATTTAAAAAAAAATTATTTTACTTGGATATGTATTGATATACTATTATTTGAGACCTAAGCTATATAGGCTCTATCTAAAATAAAATATTTTTAATGCAATTAAGACGTAAAAAAAAGATTACTTTTATATTTTTAAAAGAAAAGTAGAGTTTTATATATTGGTATTTGCTATATTTAAAAAAAATAATCATATTTGTATATGAAAAAAAGTACAAAATTCTTGATTAATTTTTTTAAAAAGAGAGTCTTAATAGGGGCTTATTTTTTCATCCTCCTAGGCCCCCGAAAAATCAGACCGCGCATCTTAATTCAAACATGACCTTTTGCTATTCATGTGATCGTATATATCTTGAACGTATCCAACTAATTGTGCTCTAACACTTACATCATGGTACAAACATCCCTTCACATTAATTAATTAAGTATATGAATGTGCATATTTAAGAGTGGATATTACACACGCTTATCCAATATATGTTTAATTTATTATTATGCAGTAAATACATTTACAATACATTCTAAAAAAGTGAGAGTAGCAATTGCCATTGAAGATAGCTTGATAGGGTGCAAAGGATTCATCCAGTTTTTGCTCTTGGATTTTAAAATAATTTTCAATTTTTTTTTATTTTATAGATTTTAAATGAATTTTTAGAATTTTTAAAATAAGTTTCAGATTTTATTTTTCATTTTTTGGATTTTAAATGGATTTTTAGAATTTTCAAATAATTTTCAGAAATTAATTTTGTAATTTTCTGAATTTTACATGAACTTTTAGGATTTTCAAAATAATTTTCAGTTTTTTTTTATTTTCTAGATTTTAAATAAATTTTTTAGAATTTTCAAATAATTTCCATAAATATTTTTTTTTTGGTTTTCTGAATTTTAAATGAATTATTTTAATTTTAAAAATAATTTTAAGATTTTTTTTAATTTTCTGGATTTTATGAATTTTTAGAATTTTCAAATAATTTTTAGATTTTTTTCTGATTTAATATTTATTTTAATATTTATTTTATTTTTGGAAAAAGATGCCCATTAATTTGTCCTATGTGGTACCCTCTCAAACTGATTAGGACTCCACATCATATGCCACACGGTCCCGCCGGCCGGAGATGAAAGCACGTGACGTTTCACGTGCAATTTTAAACTTTTCGGTGAAATTTGAGCAGATTTGAACAACCCCTCAACATAATGGGCAAAAATTACGATGCTCTAACATGATGGGTACATAATGCCACACCCCCTTACTTGATGGGTAACACTTACAATTTTTTCTTAAAAATATTATATAAAAACTAAAAACTTATAACTAATATAAACTTATTGTTATATGATCACTCTATATTTTATGTGTTTTTAGGCACATATTTATAGCTAAAATAGTACAAAAGTACGTGAAATGATGCTTGCTAAACCTCATTTTCATATGTTTGGCGTATTTCACTTGTTTGCTGATTTTATAGCATTTTTGGTACAAATTTGTGTATTTTTAGAGTAATGGTGAAATTTCGTTGGAAATCAAGTGACCGATGGTACACAAGGAAGTGTACAAGTGATTGGGCAAAAAGTGAGACATCGAACCAGCCCAAAATAGAGAAGTCTTGGCCCAAAAATGCCAAGAAAATAAAGAACAAAGTAGTCGGCAAAAGTAACACCTGGACAAGGATTTTGCCCGGTTGAGCAATTGTTGCAGTGCACAAAGGAAGAAAGGCGAAGAGCAAAGTCACGCCCGGGTAGAATTCCACCCGGTCAAGCAAAACGCCGCGTAAGACAAAGTCACGACCGGGCAATACTTCGCTTGGTCGAGCAAATGGGCGACGTATTTCTTATTTTATTCATTTTTTAAAGGTCCAAACCCATCATTTCCCTATTTTAACCAAAATTTGTGTACTCCTATATATATGTGACCTGGAATCAGAAGAAATAGTCGAACAATCATAGAATAGGAAGTAGTTTCACATATAATTTCAGTTTTCTTCAGCAAGAATTATGATAATTTATTTTATTATTGAATTAATTAATATTTATATACTGATTATTACTATTAGTTTATAATAAGGTAATACATAAATAAAATAATTAATAAAATGTAAAATAAATAAAACATCAATTCAGCACCCCAAGATTCAAACCCACAACCTCGCAGCTAAGAGAGTAGTAGCACACACACCATCAAGCCATAAACGCTTAATGGTGTAAAAGTTGCGCATCATTAAGTCCATTAATTTCATTTTACACTAAGTTTCGAGGAAACACACTCTAACTTAGGTGGATTTGAAATCTTTTCATTTTAAATGCCTTCATTTTGAATCCTTGTATCCTATTTCTAAAAATAATAAATTACTTTCCAATGTTCAATATATGATTTTTTTTTTCTTCATACATCTCGAACGTGCATAGAGGTTTCTTCAATCACATGATGCTGCGTTTCTTTAACAATGATTAGCTACATATATACCTAACCATTGGCCCATAGAAAATACTATTGATAAAATAAGGATTTAAACTTGGATGTTAGGCTACAACGAATTCCAAATCTGCAATTTTCCAATTTGAATGAAAACTGGTAAGTGGTTTCTTTCTTTATGAAACACCCATTTCCCAGACAAAGTTTACAAACTGATTTCATGGGTGTATATATATATATGTGTGTGTGTGTTAAATACATGTCAATTTCATTCACTGACTTAACATGACAGCATTTATTAATTCGGGTAAGGTTTCAAGTTCTAGTCCATCAAATCTAATATGTCCATATCCAAATTTTCATGTCTGGTGCACTGATTTTAAACCCATGTAATTGGGGTTGCTAGCGGATCCATGTGAATGTATCACAATTTATACGAAATGCATTCCAGCATAAACATTAATACATAACACATTTCTTCAAAACAAGTAATACATTTTAGACAGTGCAATTCGGGTTGTTTTTTAACATAATACCTTTCTTCACAATAAGTAATACATTTCAACATAAACACTAAGACATTTCTTTAGAATAAGTAATACATTTCATCATAAACACTACTACAATTTCATAAAAACTGTCAACGACCTATTAGGTCCGTACAGCTGATGTACATGATAGAACTACTCCAATACATATATACTATTTCTTGGAAACAAAATGTTTTCTTCACTTAGCAGGAGATTGTATTTTTGTTTAAGCAACCTCCTCATTATTATTATTATTGTTGTTGTTGTTATTATTACTCTAAAAATCGCTCCGTCCAAGTACAACCAACCAGGGACGGAACTAGAGGCGGGCAGGGGCCCCTCCTGAATTTTTAAATTTTTATAAAAAGTATAGATATATACTGTTTAATAATTAAAGAAAATTAAATTTTGACCCCCTAAAAAATCTTGAAATCCTGCCCCCATTCCTCCAACCAGTAATCCGGTCCGTGTAGTGGGTCGCGGACAAGACATAAAGAGAAAGAGAGAGGAGATATAGGCGAATATTGGTCCACTCTAGTTGAGAAGGAAATATGAGATGATGATAGCTGGAGAGAATGAAGAAAACAAAGGAGGCTTTTGCATGGCAGAAAGAAAAAGGAATCTGGGCAGAACAAAGACTGTACATCCACAGCACAAATATATAACACATCCAAACATGGAACATGAAATGGACCTTTCTCTTAATTAATTTACCCATTGCTTCTCTCATTGTCTTTGTCTCACTCAATCGCTAAGGCTTTTACTTTCTATGTATATATACATGTTAGCTAGAGGTGGACCACTCCACCTTATATTGTATATTTTAATTTAAAACCTACAATTTAGTCGAACTTGGCATTAATTTTTTATTTTTATTAAATTCTTATAAGATTTATTTTGCCTAGGTATATTAATTCACATCAGAAATTTTAGAAAATGTATGCTCATTCACTTTCGCATATGGAGTAAAATTTGGGACGACTCTCCTGTAAATTGAATATTGATTTACCTTTTAGTGTAAATTACAAGATAATCCTAATATAATATTTTTATTGAGAAAAATGTATAATTATGATGCAAAGAACAAAAAAATAAAGACACGCATTGTAATTTTGATGCTAAACTGGAAAAATGGTTTTAAGATAAGTAACACACCTAAAATTCTTAAAAGAATTGTCATCTACATTTAGATCTTTATCAAATGATGATTCTGTTGTGCTCTAAAAAAATAATGATCTTGTTCTATAACTTTTAGCGTCGTATATAATTTAAGTATTACTTTAATTTAATCTTTTTAACACATTTTTTGATCAAATATATAATATTGGTACAAATATACGAACTTTAATAATCATAAAGAGATAAATTAAAAAGAATAAACCGCTTTTCAAACTAATTTAAATTTAGAGGATTTTTTTTTTAGAAAGAATTCAGAGAATGTTTTTAGCAAAGCAATGAGATGAGATACTCATAACTATATTTCATTACTAATTTAATAATTTTTACAACATATTTATAATATAAAAATCATTGAAAGAGGCAAGGACTATAAACTTGATGTAAGTATATATATGTGCAACATTTACCTTTATACTTATTAAAATTAATAACTTGTACTCGTCCGCCCCTAAAAAATGTCATGTTTGACAAAGGTATAACTTTGTATTTTTTGTCAACTAGATAAATGTACAACCTTTTAAAAATCGTGAATTCTCTTTTATACAATTTCATTTAGTTTTTTTTTATTTGACTATTCAATCATATTAACTTTTTTGTAAAATTAAACTTTTAATATTTCTACTTTGACTATTAAAACAATGCAATGATTCTTTTTAAACTTGACTTGGGATACAAAATATTTTTGAAACAAAGATCTTTTTATGCAACATATGGGGTAATTATAAAAAATATCATCTTTTCACTTTGGTAAATAAATTCATTTTAATTTTAATTTGTACTCCATATATTCTTTTTAGTTTATCAAAATTAAGTATTTAAAGTACACGATAAGATTATACCAGACATTGATACAAGATACATTTATGTTAAAGAGTATACTTTAATTGATTAGAAACCTATAGTGGGGTCGGTGTTGTATACATTTATGTTCCGAAGAATTTAATTTCTAATGAATTGTTAACAAGAACATCATCGCACAAATCTTGATGGTGGTGGCAAGGCGGTGACAGCGGTGGAGACACAAAGAAGAAGTGAAATGAGCTTGGTGATGGTGGTGGCAGGGAGCGGCGGCGGTGGTGGTGGAGACGCAAAGAAGAAGGATGGGGAATTGAAGTATAATTTGATAATTTTTATTCTTTTTACATTTATATATTTTAATATAATTTTCTCATAAACTATAATGATGTATAAATAAAACTGTCATGTAGAATTAAAGTATATTTGTTTATAATAGTGTCAAATTGCGTCTCAAAGTCCCTAGGTCGTAGGGTTTCGGTGCTCTCAACGTAGCGGCTATGGTTTTCCGGTATGCTTGGGCATACACTGTGATTGTCTTGAAATCCTCCGTTCTTTGTTGAAATCTGGTTGACTGCTAGGGATCGGTTTGTTTTATTTCTGTCTTTTCTTGTCCAATACCATCTGCTTGTTTTGTTTTATTATCGTCCTAGGGTTTGCGATTATTTTGTATATTGCTCGATGATCTATTAATTGACTGAATCGGTTAAGGGCTGCTTGAGGCCTTCTTTATTTGTTAGATTGCTTTGCATTTTTCTGCAGGTTTTAAGATTCTTAAATTTTATGATGGCATCGGATCTGAACATTAAGATTGGGATTGAGGATGAACCGCCGATTAGGGTTGAGGATGAGGATAATTACGGGAAAGAGAGGAGAACACTGTGTCTGGTAGGGAAGGTATGGACGCATAAATCGTTCAATCCGTATGGGCTGCTTGAACAAATGAAAAACGCATGGAAACCGTTGAAAGGAATGACGGCAGCAGACGTTGAAACGAACATGTTCTCTTTCCAATTTAACCACTGGAAAGACATGGACGACGTCCTGTCTATGGAACCGTGGCATTATGGAAAAAACTTGCTAGTCTTGAAAGAATTAGAGCCGGATCAGAAACCGCCAACTGTGATATTGGATCGAACACCATTCTGGATTCGTGTCTATGATCTCCCAGTTCGGGCAAGAACAGAAACCACATGGAGAGCAATTGGTAATAGAATCGGTAATTTCGTTGAGGTGGACAAGTCATCACTAGCAGGCCTCACATGTAGTGTGAGAATGAAGGTTTTACTGGACATTTCAAAACTGCTACGTAAAGGAACAAACATAGCCATGAAACAAACTACCTTGTGGGTTCAATTTAAATATGAAAGACTCCCAAACTTCTATTATATATGTGGATGCATGGGGCATGTTAAAAGAGAATGCGAAGTGATTGAAGACAGAGATGAATTCATGGCACTAAGAGAAGAGGACATGCCGTATAGTGACGATATTAAGGCCTCTCCAATGAAAATGGTGAAAGTGGTCGTGCAACAAGAAAAAACATCGAGTTCAGTGAGTACCCGAAGACAACTCTTTGATGTGTTTAAACGAAATCGGGATGCCCAGAATGTGGAAGGCACTGACAATGAAATACAACAGGTGGACGCCCGAACTCTGACAGGCCTGGTTGATAACCTAACCCACCTACAGTGCCAGGAGAACTCCGAACTCACGTCTAATAATGAGAGGGCAGTGAATACATCAAACCGAAAAGGGTGTAGTAGCACAAGTTCGAAAAAGCAATATGAGGGGCATACTGACATTCAAGTAATCAACCCATGTCCTTTGAGCTTGAATACTAATCCCGGGATGCAACAAACCATTGAGCCAAGTACACAAACCTCACCTCACACCCAAATGCCAAATACACCAGAGCTATCGAACCAAACTTTGCATAACAAAATACCTGAACCCCATAAATCAATGCACAAAACGACGAACACACTACCACAAAATACTCCTCCCACCACTAAATCTTGTATAAGCCAAAATCTAACCATGAAGCTGCATAAACCACCCACCTCATACAGCACAAACCCTACTAAGCCTAAAAACCCCATACAATCGAACCACACAGCCACACCCTCATATATACCTACCAACCCCTACAACATACCCATGAACAAGATAACCGTAACCCCAGCTACTCAGGATCAGCCACCTGGCTTCATACAGAACCACCCTACTCCTACACCAGCCTATAACTCAACCCAAACCTTAATCCCTATCCATCTGCTGAAACAACTCAATACATTCGGCCCTTTTGAAACAACCATTCGAACTCAGGAAAAGGGAAATGACACATCTGATACCAAGCTGCGAAGGGTAAAAATCGAACAGCGAGAAGGGTTGACAGAGAACCCTAGAGTGTGGCATACACCTACTGGAGAAAAGCAAAAATTGGACACTAATGAGAATACAGACGATAAGGTCAGCAACAAAAAGGGACGCAGCGAGATTACAGATTTAACCTTGGAAACGACGGTGACCTAATCTCGGCACCGCCGAGATCAATGATTGTATTAAGCTGGAACTGTCGCGGGCTTGGGAACCGGGCGACAGTTCGAGCTCTGAAGAAGCTCCTACGTGAGGAAAGTCCGGACATATTGTTCTTGATGGAAATAAAGATGCATAAGAGACAAATGAATAGACTCAACTTGCGGTCGTGGGGTTTTCATGGATGTTTTTCGGTTGACTGCACAGGCCAGGGGAAAGCACGTAGTGGCGGCCTCTGTGTCATGTGGACGATTGAGACGCAAGCAATGGTTACTTCATTCAATCAGCACCATATTTCAATGGAAATTACGAGTGACAGAGGCATACAATGGAACTTTACTGGGGTCTACGGTTGGCCTGATACGATGCAGAAACATTTAACATGGCAGATGTTACGTGATACTAATCCAGGAATACAAAAACCATGGCTATGTATTGGAGACTTCAACGAGATACTTTGGTCGACGGAGAAACAAGGAGGGAATTTCAGACTTGATGGTTCTATATCCGCGTTTAGGACTGCAATGGAGGACTGCGACCTTCAAGATCTGGGTTTCCATGGCGGGCATAATTATACATGGACTAATGGTCAGATAGGCACAAATAATATTCAGGAACGGCTGGACCGAGGACTCGGTAATAGCAAATGGCGACTTCTATTCCCTTGTTGGGATATAGTGCATATGGACAGGTTCAAATCAGACTACCATCCTATTCTTATGAAGTGTGGATCTCAGCCCGTAAGACGAAGCCACAGGACGAAAAAATGACGACATAGGCATTTTATGTTTGAGAATATATGGATGAAACATGATAATTGTGAGGATGTCATAAGAAGTAGGTGGGAGGGTGGTGACTGACTTGGTCGGAATTTTCGCTCTTTTTGTGTCAAAGCGAACCACTCCCCCGCAAGAGTACGGGATCGTCGTAGT
>JAUEKW010138821.1:0-11144 GCA_032274785.1 Ajuga reptans
GAAAACAGTTGATTGGGATGGGCTGGCCCGTAGGGCCCGATGGCCCGATGTGGGCTGGGCTGGGCTGGAAATATGCCAGCCCGATGGTCGTCGGGCCCACTAGGCCCGGCCCGATAATCTACAAAAGCCCGATGGGCTGGGCTGGGCTGGGCTGGGCGGGCCAGATTGCCAGCTCTACCTACAAGTAGGTAAGAATTTCTCTTTTTTTTTAAAATTTTTTTTTTATAAGGAATCTTTTTTTCCCCATAACTTCTTGTGTTTTTAAGCACAAAGGAAAACCAAAAGGTTCTTGTGTTTTTATTCTGACAAAAATCTCATTTTGTTTTGATTGATTCATGTGTAGGCGCCGCACTAGACTTCTATTAACCGTCTATGTTTTTTACTTTTTTCTCAGATTCTTCCACGTCTATACTCCACTCAGCCCTGTCTAAACTCTAACTAAGTGCTAGACCTTAACCAACGGTCCGACTAGCTCCTATACAGTTAATAACATTTAAGTTTTTAGCACAACATTGACCCAAATCCAAATCAAAACTGTTGGTTTTCAAGCCCATGAGTTCTCATTTCTTTATTTTTTTATTTTTGGGTGGGGAAAGCCTATCTTTCAAATTGAGACCAATGGGCCTTGTGGCCCAAATCAGTTCGAATAGACAAAGCCCAAGACGTACCGTTGAAAGTTGAAACGTGAAAGCTGTCTGAAGTCCTCTCTCTGTCCTGCCCGAAGACTCGATTTACTAAGGCCGAGCTACCCGCGATCTGCGCCTCTGCCCAAAACCTTCACCGGCAACCATGGTATTTCTCTCTCTCTCTCTCTCACTCACTCACACGCCATTCAAAATTGTTGAGCTCGTTTTTCGATTTTTTCGCATTTATCAGATTGTGAGTGAGGTTAAAGTTTGATGATTTCGGTTTCAGCCAGATAGATTTAAACCAATTTGTTCATGCTACAGTCATCAGCACCTTCAATTCGATGCCCTTATTTCAGGAGAATAATTTAATTATGAGATATACAGATTTCTGCAAATACATTACTGAAATACTATTAAATTGAGAGTTTCATACTTGTGGATCATTTGTAATTAGTACTTGATTTTGAGGATCTGCTTAAGGTAAAATGAAAATTTTCATTTTGTTGTGTTTCCATGCCCCTGAGGATCTGCTTACCATGGCGATTTGGATCACCATGAAGTACTCTAGAAGATCCAAACCCCTACTATTTGTCTCTCATTTTATCTCCTCAGTAAAATTATATCGTGCAATTAAGACTTCAAATATGCGATTTTGCATTACCATTAATTTGAAGAAAATAGTTTCTTAAAGTGACCATTGAGTTGTTCTATAATCCGTATAGTGGGTGGAAGTAAATAGTGTGTGATACTGCGTTTTGTATTATCTTATACCGTGTCCCATTCTGGTGCTATCTCATAAAACTGACCCCCTGTTTTGGTTAGAACATAAAATGAAAACTGGTAAAATTATAAGAAAAGATTACATGAAAACTAGTAATTTGTTGTTCTATTTTTTTTGGCGGTACTAAACATGTATTGTTTGCCCGATTTTTTTGCATATGATTGAACACAATAGTCCTGTATGAAAATGTGGTTAGGTAAAACATTGTTTCCTAATTTTCTTGTAGTATTGGAAATGTTCCATTTCCGCATAGCGGTGGAAGTTTGTAGTGTCTAATACTGCATTTGGTTTTATCTTAACTGTGTCCCGTTCTGTTCCTGTCTAATAAGGCTGAGCCCCTGTTTTGGTTAGAAAAGAAAAGAAAATCGAAAACATACTACATAAAAAATGAGCCCTGTTTTTGTTTTGCGGTAGAACAACCTCTATAGTTAGCTCGAGTTCCGATATGACAGAAAACAATGCTCATTTATGAAAAATGTGGTTAGATCTTAATCCTCATTTCCTAATTCTATTGTAGTATTGAATGAGTTATTTTCTTTAACAGGATTTGTGCCCCAAAGTAAAGAACATACTTCTTCTTGATTCAGAAGGGGCACGAGTTGCTAGCAAGTACTATTCAGATGACTGGCCTACTAATGGTGCAAAGGAAGCCTTTGAGAAGGCTATATTTACCAAGACTTCGAAGACAAATGCCCGAACAGAAGGTGCCCTTTCTTCTGCTTCTTTTTTCCCTGTGTGTGTGTGTGTGTTTTTGGGTTTCTCTTTTTAATATATGGTTTTCGAGTTGGACACGAGTTTTTTAGTGATGTAGGAAGCCATTATTCTGTTAGTCCTACCGTGTTTCACTAGGCCTATGTTGTTCATTGATAGAGGGGACCTTCTGTTAACCATGGTCCGTGGGATTAGATTGCTCACTGTCTGTAGTCTCAAAAGTGGATTAACATACGCGCTTGATCGTGTCCTGAAATTTAAGATTGGTCGAACTAAAACATTATCTGAATTTTCCTGTCATTAAGTTCTTTCCATATTGCCATGGGCCGAGGGCCGAGGGCCAGATGTTGGGTTCCTAATACTGAAGTTGGACCTCACGTTCTCTTTCCAACCTCTTACTTTATGTGCAGCGGAGATAACAATGTACGAGAGCAACATCATTGTCTACAAGTTCATTCAAGACCTGCACTTCTATGTTACTGGCAGTGAAGATGAAAATGAACTCATCTTAGCCTCTGCTCTTCAGGGATTCTTCGATGCTGTTGATATTCTACTTAGGTAGTTAGCAAAGTCGCCTTCTTATATACCTCTGACTTGTTGTATTCTATACTTCATGTATTCTTTGTTGTATAAAATTTGTTCCAGGGGCAATGTTGATAAGAGGGAGGCACTCGAGAATTTGGATCTTATTCTTTTATGCATTGATGAAATTGTTGACGGCGGGTAAACGTCTTCCTATTCTTCCTTTCCATGAAAAGAATACACATGAACACTGCGATCTTATGTTCATAAGGAAAAATAAGTGGAGAATTTTATGGAATAATGTACAATATAGTGCATTGAATAACGCCTCTTATTTTCCGCGCGCAGGATAATTCTGGAAACTGATGCCAATAGCATTGCAACTAAAGTTGCAGGTCACAGTGTGGATTCTGGAGCACCACTATCTGAGCAGGTGTGTAGTTATGTAATTCTCAAGATACTACTGCCTGTAGGATTTTGTATGTGTGGGTCGGAAATAAGTATACCGTATTTGCTCGACCCCTTAGTCCTTACTGTGAATTTGCCTCTGTGCAGACAATAAGTCAAGCACTGGCAACCGCCCGCGAACACCTCACCAGATCCCTCTTGAAGTGATGATATGCTTGACTTCTAGAAGGAAACGATTTAGAAGAAAATAGAAAGTTTAAAGTGACTTGTGTGCTTCAAGCTTTCTACTATGATGGAGAAGATTTCACTTCTATTAGTCTTTGAATTTTTTATTTTATTTTTTTTCTTGGGTTTTTTCAATTGAAGAACTTGCAAGGTCACCTCCCCTGTTTGGCTGTTTCTTCTTGTTTGAGCAAGAAAGAGAGACGGAAACCCACCCGCTCAGGTTGCATTTGGATGGAAGAATTTAAAGACGAGGCTATTGGTGGTTGTTTGGATCTACTCATTAAAACTGGATCTGTAATCCCCTAAACTATACTGTTATATGATACAATTCAGTTATCTTTTTCATCTAATTTCCTAACCCTTGAAATGATCAACTCATGAAGATACATAAAAAAACATATAATTATAAAACAATCAAATACATGAAGATCCAGATTAATGTTTCTGGAATATGATCATGCAAGATATTTGAAGCAGCCTCTTCTTAACGATTGTATCTTTGGCAATGGCTGATCCTGGTGCAGCCCCGCGTATAGGGGTTAGCCTGCTGCCTGCCGCGGCAGTCATTGTAGTAGGAACTGCCACGCTTGTTGCACGGGATGTTGTTCGCCCTCATTGCAGCAACGCTGACGTGGTTCCGCCGCCCCTGGAGCTGCCGCCCTGCACTCTCCGACTCCATCATCATCTCCTCATCCAGCGCTTGCATCGACTGCGCCACCAGTCCGTCCGCCTCCCCCATCCATCCCATATCCATTGGATACTTGGTTGCAGTAGCACGCGCCACCACGACCAACGTAACCATTAGGATAACCAGCCCCATTCGGGAATACGCCATCGTTTGCTATCCGTAAGACGATATTGGAATAGTTAGATGGATTTTCACTTGCCACAGGGTGAAAAAGATAAACATAATGAATAATGAAAAAATGATTAGTGAGTTAGCGTAAGTTTAGGTCCCGTCTTTTGCTCCCAGTTTTCAAACTAGAGGTCGTCCTAAAAATCTTTACTACTCTCTTCTAACTTTATCCCTATTTATTTTAAAAAATCGAGATAACCTTAGATAATGACAATTATGAGGAAAAAAATACATATTAACTAGAAATATTGTTAATTGATTAGGATTGTATCAGTTGAATTTTCATGTTTCTTAATTCTTAACAAAAATTCTAAAACGATATTGAAAAACAATTAGACAGAGCATCTTACTATACATTTTGGTTACAAAGTTAGATGTTGCGTTCAAAATAATAATACTTCATACATCCCATAATAAGTCATTTTCTCCCAAAAAAAAAAAAAGCCCAAAAATAAGAATCTTGTTTAAAAAGCTAATATCTTATTTATTGGTTTAAGTAAAAGAATTAATTATTAATTTCACAAATTAGTTAATATGATTGAATAAGCTAAATAAAAAAAAAAATTCATGTATGTGCAAATTGATAGTTTTTAGAGAGTTATCAATTCATCAGATTAACTAAAAATAAAAAGTTATACATTTTCAAACAAAACTCTCGTTATAGCACAAAAAAAGTATTGTGGAGGACACTTCAATCCAATTAAGGTTTTTCCAGAAAAGATGAACACTAAAAATAAGTAGAGGACAAGACAAATACAGATCTATTATACAACTATGAGAACACGTAATTAGAGAACTAATTCTAAATGAACTTGTAAGAGTCATGGAACTACAATGTCAATATGTTCTAATATATCATAGATTACATAATTGTCCTCGAAGTTATTACCGTTAGAACGACGATTCAGATTTATGTGATAAGAATATAGTCAGCATCCTCTGGGAACTTATCACCAGCAGTGGGGGGCAAATTATGGCGCGAAACGGGCTTATGGACCTGCGCGTGGGTTTCGGCCTCATGCTGGAACATCTTCACTAACTTGTCCAGTTCCAACTTCCGAACTTCCACCTGCTCTTCCTTCACGGGCTTTTTCAGCCCGAGGTAAATCAACCCGACTGCAATTAGCACTATACCTAAGAAGAAGAGAAGCCCGGCAAATAGACCAAACGCGTATGGTGTGTTTGCTGCACCGGGGATTCCATCCACATTGATACCAAACAGCCCGGTGATGATGGAAAGAACGAGGCCACATCCTCCGAAGACAGCTAGATTATGAGTTACTGTAAGGCTTCTATCCTGTTTTTTAATTTGGAAGCATTATGCACCAACTTGATCTGCATACTAATATGATTATATTTATCTACTATTATTATTATTCTTATTATTCTTATTATTTGGTGCAATTAGACATCTGATATATATATGTATATATGTATGTATGTATGGCAAAGGTAATATGTAAAAACCTGCAACCATGCACGAATTGTGCTTTGCATGACATCTTGGATGGTAAATAAGCGGCCGCGAACTGCTTCTTGCTCTTCGATCATTTCTCTAGTACTCTTTCTTATTCCTTCCAACAGACTTCTTGTCAGATTTCCTCTCAAATGCTGGAGAAGTTCGAAAACTATCTCTTCCCTTGCATGGAGAGACCATTTCACTCTAATAACCTACAAGTTTTGAGGAACCGATATACAGGATGAACATATAATGACATCATATAAGTGATTCAAAAACTCAGACTTGAAAACATTGTGCAAAAAAAGGAAACACGTGGAAAGATACATAATTAAGCATGATCTAACGGGAGGGTTGTACCAAGAGGTCCGTGCAAGTAAAAGAAACGATGTAATTGAACTAATTACCCTCCAGTGCCATTTCTCCACATGAAAAATAGGTGTTCATCTCTCTGTGAATGATGTTAATTGTGAGATCACTCTTCAAAAACAAGGTTAAAGTGTAACCAGCCTAAATAAAGTGATATCACCAGTAGTATCACAAAGAAAGATCAGAATATTGTTGTTATGAAGAACTTTGGATTTTGAAGTTTTCAAATTCGAAGCTTCAGCCCAGCCCATGAGTCATGATAGAGACGCGCTCGGTGGATTCAAAGTTTACACCCGGCGCCGGGTCGAGAAGACGAAGCCAGCGGCAGCGGGATGATCAGCAGGATGATGGGCCTCGCAAGCCTTGTTATCATTAGCTTTAATTATTAATTCTCATTCAGTTATTTTAATTCTTGTACGGGCCTTATGCCTTATGCATGGGCCTTAGTAGGAACTAGTATTTAGTGGTTTTTTCTGTCTTGAGATTAGGGTTATCGAAAGAATTATTGAATTGTGGCAGAACATATTGTTCTGAGGCCTCTTTGAGGATTTATCAATAAAATTCCAGTTTACTCTTTTAATTCTCCGTCTTCACTCTATCAATTTGGTGCGGTGAGCGTGGAATTAATTATGGCAACGCAGAAAGAGCGGATAGAACAGGTAGAGAAGACGGTAGGGGAGGTACAGGCGGCGGTCGGCGGGTTGGAGATTTCTATGGTTAGCATGGAGAAGACTTTAGCAAGCATCCTGGCTAGGCTGCCGGACAAGGAACAGGAGGGAGGTTCCAGTGTCTCGGCGGGTAAGGAAAAGATGAACGAGACGTTGGAGAGTGGTGGATTTACGGCAGCAGCAGTGCCGCGGATGGATCTGCCCATGTTCGACGGGACAGACCCCATCGCGTGGCTAGCACAGGCAGAACAGTACTTCTTGGTACATCGCACCCCGGTGGGGGAGAGGGTGCAACTGGCGCTAATCGCTATGTCGGGGCGTTCGATGTTTTGGGCGCAATGGGTTCTGCGCCGTTCGGCAAAGATACCATGGACACAGTTTACGCGGGAATTAATAGAGCGATTTGGCGATAGCTCGGCCATCAATGCATACGAGGCCATGCACGTGACCCGTCAGACGGGATCTCTAGAAGATTACTTGTCCCTATTTGAAGAACGAATCGCCCAACTACCAGACATACCCCCCGAGCAACAATTGGGGATGTTCCTAGGTGGGTTACAACAATCGATCAGGGATCGCATTCCGGACTCGGAAATGACTGATGTATTTGCCGCTATTCGGTCAGCACGCCGGATAACACGGTCACAACGGACCCCAGCCACACCATTGAAATCGGGATTAACAACAGGAACTTTCACGCGGTCAGTTGCATCCTACCAAAATCCATCGGCAAATTGGAGTGGTTCGCAACAGTCGGGGCACCGGAACCAGTTCTCCTCATCGGCATCATCCGGGCCGCGGGGGAGTCGCAACTCGCGACTCAGTCCCGAACAACAGCGAGAGTATATAGCGAAGGGGAAATGCTTTAAGTGTGGGGAACGATACAGCCCCATGCATAAGTGTACGGCTAAATCACTCATGGTGATTCTGGAACCAGAAGAGGACGATACGGAGGAAACGGGGGCTGAAATTCCGCAACAGGCGGAGCACGATACCGAGACCGAGGGTCGTGATATTCCGGCAGAATTCCAACAGTTGCAACTCTCCAAACTGTCGTCTAACGGGTTTGACGGAGCTCGAACGTTAAAGCTATTTAGTAGGGTGGGGGACAGACGACTATTAACAATGGTAGATAGCGGGGCTAGCCACTGCTTTATAGCGGAACATGTTGCCAAAAATATGAACTTGACGGTGGAGAATACGGCTGAATTCTCGGTCGTGCTCGGGGACGGCACGTCCGTGCGCACGCGCGGAGTCTGTAAGGCAGTACCGTTCATTATTTCTGATCAACTATTTCACATTACGTGCTATATTTTTCATCTTCGCAGTGTGGATGTAATATTGGGAGTCTCCTGGCTGGCTCAATTGGGAGATGTCACGGCCAATTGGGCTAAGCTCACCATGGAATTCGAGATCGACGGCAGGACAGTGTGCCTACGAGGGGATCCCTCGCTTACCCGAAAGGCCTGTGCTCGCACTGACCTTAGCAGGTTCGAGCCCGGAGATGAGGCGTGGTGGCTGTGGGCCACGGACGGGGCCCAACTAATGTCCGTCAGGGCTGACCCGAAGCAACCCACGACGCAACACACCGAGGTGGAGCACTTGCTCTCGGAATTTCCAGCGCTCACGCAGCCCGCCACCGGTCTCCCACCAGCCCGACAGTATGACCATCGGATAACCTTACAGGAAGGAGTACCACCGGTGTCGGTCCGTCCGTACCGTTACAACCACTTGCAAAAAGACGAAATGGAGAAATTAGTCACAGAGATGCTCGCCGCAGGAATTATTCGGCCAAGTAATAGCCCCTATTCCAGTCCGGTTTTATTGGTACGCAAGAAGGATGGGTCTTGGAGATTTTGCGTGGATTATAGGGCCTTAAACAAGGTGACGGTGGCTGATAAGTACCCAATTCCAGTCATACAGGAACTCCTTGATGAATTACATGGTGCAAAGTGGTTCACCAAGCTTGACTTGCGGGCGGGCTATCATCAGATACGAATCATGGCCGATGACATTCCAAAGACAGCTTTTCGCACCCACTCCGGCCACTATGAATTTTTGGTTATGCCGTTTGGACTGACAAATGCGCCAGCCACCTTCCAGTGCCTTATGAATGATATATTTCGGCCTTATCTGCGAAAATTCGTGTTGGTTTTTTTTGACGACATCTTGGTATATAGCGCGAGTTGGGCCGACCACTTACTCCAATTGCGCAAGGTATTTACTATACTCAGTGGCCACTCCTTAATTATTAACCCGAAAAAGTGTGTCCTAGGTACCACACAGGTTGAATACTTGGGCCACATCGTCTCCAGTAAGGGTGTGCAGATGGATCCGGCGAAGGTCGGGGCAGTTTTGAAATGGCCAACCCCGACGTCTATTAAGGGGCTGCGAGGATTTTTGGGGTTAACGGGATACTATCGTCGCTTTATTTGCGACTATGGTAAGATTGCTGCCCCATTAACAGCCTTGCTAAAGAAGGAGGAGGGAAAGAAAGGATGGGTGTGGCCGGCGGAGGCAGAGACGGCGTTTCGGGCCCTGCAAAACGCACTCACATCCGCCCCGGTGTTGGGAATGCCCGATTTCTCTCAACCTTTTGAGATCGAGTGTGATGCGTCCGGCCGTGGCGTCGGCGCGGTCCTGATGCAGAAGCGACAGCCAATAGCGTACTTCAGCAAAAGTTTATCGGGGCGGCTGCTCTCTAAATCGACTTATGAAAAGGAGCTTATGGCGCTTGTCCTTGCCGTTCAGCACTGGCGTCCCTACCTGTTGGGATGCCGTTTTGTGGTCCACACTGACCAGCGCAGCCTTAAACACCTATTGGCCCAAGCACTGACAACCCCGACACAGCAAAATTAGGCTGCAAAGCTCCTGGGATTCGATTTCAAAATTTGATATAAAGAGGGGCGGGCGAATCGGGCAGCAGACGCACTATCCCGCCGGGATGAAGAGTTGGAGTTGGGCGCGATTTCGGTGCCGCAATGGGTTGATTGGCAGGCCCTTCAGGGGGCAGTGAACGCGGACCCGCACCTCTTCCAGATTATCACAGCATTGACAAATGGCCAGCCGGGGCCGAAGCACTATAGCGTCGCGCACGGGACGCTGTTCTATAAGGGTCGGATTGTTCTCCCCCCTGAATCTTCGTGGGTGAAGCAATTGCTAGCGGAGTTCCATGCTACGCCTGGGGGAGGCCATTCTGGAGCATTTCGAACTTACCGTCGGTTGGCATCCATTTTTTATTGGCCGGGAATGATGAAATCTGTCACTAAGTACGTTGCCGCTTGCGACGTATGTCAGCGCCATAAGTATGAAACTAAGTGCCCGGCCGGGCTGCTCCAACCGCTGCCCATTCCGAACAGAGTATGGGAGGACATTAGCATTGACTTTATTACGGGGCTGCCGCGCTCGGGGGGACTCGATTGCATCCTGGTAGTGGTGGATCGATTTTCGAAATATTGTCACTTCTTGGGGTTGCGGCATCCATTTACCGCACGGACGGTGGCCGAAGTATTCACAAAGGAGGTCGTGCGGCTGCACGGGATGCCGTCTTCGATCGTCTCCGACCGTGACCCAATTTTCTTGAGCACCTTTTGGCGAGAGTTATTCAAGTCAGCCGGGACGACGTTGCGCATGAGCTCCGCGTACCACCCGGAGACGGATGGTCAATCTGAGGTGATGAACAGGTGCCTCGAAACTTATCTGCGTTGTTTTGCGTCGGAACGACCTAAGGGTTGGGGTCAGTGGCTGTCGTGGGCTGAGTTTTGCTTCAATACGGGGTTCCGGTCTAGTGCGGGGATGACACCGTTTGAGGCAGTATATGGACGGTCTCCCCCGCTGTTGGTTCCTTTTCTGCCCGGGGAAATTAGGGTGCAGGCGGTTGCGGAGTCTCTCCGCGAGAGGGATGAGGTACTAGCTCAGCTGCGGCTCCATTTGCAGCGGGCGCAGGAGCGTATGGTGCGCGAGGCAAATAAACATCGGCGCCCTTTGGAGTTTGCTGTGGGTGATCACGCCTATCTCAAGTTCCGTCCGTATCGCCAAAAGAGCTTATTTCCAGCTACTAACGCCAAGCTGGCTCCACGTTTTTTTGGGCCATTTGAGGTGATCGCTCGTGTGGGAGCTGTCGCTTATCGGCTTAAATTGCCAGAAAATTCGAAGGTGCATCCGATTTTCCATGTTTCCCTGTTAAAACCAGCGGTGGGGGCGGCGCCGGTTTCTCCTACTCTGCCAGATGACTTGCTGGCTTCTGAGCCGCCGTTCCTTCCGAGCATGGTGTTGGAGCGTCGGTCCGTGGTGCGGGACGGAGTCACGGTGGACCAGGTGCTTATTCAGTGGTTGGGTCTAGGGGTGGAGGAGAGCAGTTGGGTGGATGTGGCCGACATGCGGGGGCAATTTCCCGATTTCAGCCTTGCGGACAAGGCTGTTCCGTCGACGGAGGCAATTGATAGAGACGCGCTCGGTGGATTCAAAGTTTACACCCGGCGCCGGGTCGAGAAGACGAAGCCAGCGGCAGCGGGAT
>JAUEKW010138831.1:0-11144 GCA_032274785.1 Ajuga reptans
GACATCAAAGTATTAACATGATTTTATAAGGGCATCAAAGTAACTTCTATGTTTAACTAACTTTAACTTTTCAAACATGACTCTTTTTATAGGATAAGAAGTAGTTTTGATACAGGACACTTTTTATGGGACGGAGGGAGTATTTGCGAATCAAGTTATTGAGACGAGGAACTAGTGGCAACATATTGTCTCTAATAATAAAGTTGCGATAAATACTCATTATTTGAGATCACTTTTTGTCGTCTCAAAAAATTATTTTTCTTGTAGTGTGAGTTCTGGGTGGTATAGAGCTAGAACAACCTATTCTTCCTGAATATCATGATTCAACACAAAAGACTTTCCGGCGACTAACATATAATATTCATCTCTACGTGGTTATAATTAAAGCACTTCATTTGGTAGTCCAATTTTTTATTTATTAACTGTTTTTTTATAAAAAAAAAACTAGGATAGTATCAGATCCAACGTATAAAATTTGACCAAACAAGTTGATAAATTGTCATAAAAAATGGACCGTGATTCAAATTGTAAAAGATGCATTAAACTGACAAGTTAATTTTCTATTTATTAAAATCTTGGGTAAAATTATAAATTCTATGAGAATTATTGATTTATTTTACAACTAAGCTATAATAAAATGATAATAATTATTTAAGAAATTGTGAATGAAACCATAATTTGATAGGAAGCAATGTAGGGTAGGGAAAGCAAGAAGAAGACAAGATGTAATGTGAGTGTATAATAAAGGAATGGACAATAGATATATATCAGTGTCTGTGGCAGTAGAAAATATATTAGCACAGGAATTGTGATTCCGTGCCCCAAAAACTACACCACATATAACACTTCACTAAACTACACCTCGATTTGATCGTTCATCCCTCTCCCCTCACTTTCTCTCTCCTCTCTTTCTCTCTCTAGTTTGCCAGTAATGGCAGTGGCAGTGCAAGAAAAGAGAGCGAGAGTTTTCATCGGGAAGGTAAAGCTTTGCACCATCAACATTGGCAATCAAAAAATTTAAACCTATAGATACAGATTACGTACACCACCTCTCTCTCTAGAAAACCCGCGTGCGCCACTCTGCAAATCTTCTCTCTAAATAAATTTAGGGTAAAAAAACCCCATTTCCAAAGGGAAAAGATAAACCTGAAAACAGACTAAAAAGAAGGCCTTCATTATTATCTGACTACAGACTACCACTAACTACTATTTAGGATTTTCTGTAAAAAGGCTGAACAAGTAAGCTTAAAACTCGGGAGCCTCCTCTGCCTAAAGATTGCTTATGCGTGTGTACAACAGGAGAGAGAAACAAACTCACCTCTCTAGAGAGAGAAAGTTAAAGCTTTGTCTTCAAGGGTTTGTTTATTTTTAAAGGAAAGCTTCACTCACCTCCACATCAGAGAAATTGAAATGGAGAATGCTGGTAACAATTCTTGTCTGATGTCTTTTGGAGATAACAATAATGGGTTTTTCCCTATTTTAATGGCGGCAAATTCCCCATTTCTTCCCCTTCCTTCCACTCATCATCAAGACCTAAATCGTGACTGCGGCGGTGGCGGTGGTGTTTCTTCGATGATTCTAGAAGAAAATCAAAACCATAGCAAGAATCATAATCATAATAATAATAATATTACAAGCACTGGATATTATTTTATGGAGAGCAGTAATGATGGAGTCACCTGTTCTGCTAAAGCGAAAATCATGGCTCATCCTCACTACCATCGTCTCTTGTCTGCTTATGCTAATTGCCAGAAGGTAAATTCTAACAATTTTTTTTTCTTTTCAAAAAAATTCCAAATTCTGTACTGTTTATGTGTACCAGACCCTAGATTTCCCCTAAATTTCTGCAGTATTTTCTGTTTTTTCTTCTGAGTGGGGATGGAGGAGTAGGGTTTGGACCATTGGCCTTCACCATGTCACTAGACTGCAATTTTTCTTGAAATTGAAAAGATATATGTTGTTAATGGAAAAGAAACCCTTGAGAGAGAAAGTGATGATGATGATAGGGACAGTTACACAATTACTAATTACATAAAAACGTAACTGGTGAGACAGATTGGAGCGCCGGCGGAAGTGGTGGCGAAGCTGGAGGAAGCGTGCGCAGCAGCGGCGGCGATGGGGCGGCAGGGGACAAGCGCGGTGGGGGAAGATCCGGCGCTGGATCAATTCATGGAAGCATATTGTGAAATGCTGACGAAGTACGAGCAAGAGCTGTCGAAGCCATTCCGAGAGGCCATGGTTTTTCTGTCGAGAATTGAGTGCCAGTTTAAAGCTCTCACTCTTTCACCCACCGGTTCTGGTGATAAACCCGTCTTTCTCTCTCCTTATATAGAAGAATTGAACAAAATTGTTCTGTTTGGAGTTAGATTACTGCTTGATTAAATACTTGCATGTGCATGTTTCCAAGATTTTTTTAAATAGTGTGTGTGATTCCAGATGCAGTTCCTCCATTGTTTAGTGCCTTTCTCTTTCTTCCAGATTTATACATCCTTCCTGTTCATGTTTGTTTTATTTATTTATTTATTTTTGTTCTCAACCATTGGGATTCTCTTTTGCTGTCACTGTTACACTCATGAATCAGGTCAAGATTTTTTTATCTAATTTAAAAGTGTTTTTGATTAACCTAGTTTTTTTACTACATATACTAATACAAGTACATGTATAGTATTGTCTTTCCATTTTGATTAACCTTGATTTTTTAGTATATATTATACATCCAGAAAGATAGGCCTTTATGTTGGTCTAGATATATGTGCATCACATCTGGAAATGTTTTTACATGGCTCAGATCTTTCATGTTTTTTCAAGGTAAGAAGTTTCATTCATCTTAAGTTTTTGTGCTCCTTAATTTTGTTCTTTTTGTGCAATAAGTCCAATATTAAATTTGGGGATTATTCATGAATTAAGCTAATTATTTTTCCTTATAAAAATGGTCTTTATATATACTACTATAATGGTAGTATCTAGAAGGCTAATTTTCAAAATGACAATAATGGTTATATAGAAGCCTCACCTCATTATGTGTATATGTCTAAAACAAGATGTAGAGATAATCTACCTCGTTCATAACATTCCATTCTCTTAACTTGAAATATTTCTCTTCATGACCTAGATATATAGTATTACATTCGTGTTTTTTAGATGCAGTTTTAGATTTTGTGATTTGTTGATAAATCTATGACTTTTTAAGCTGTTTTTTCCACATTTCTTCCAATATTATCTCTATAAATTAATGTAAGGAGATAATATAAAGGAAAGAGTGGAGAAAAATTAAGAGCATGTTTGTTTATGGATTTTCTCGTCCAGACGGGGGACGCGAGCATTTAATTCAAATAAATTTATTAATTACTATCTAAAATTTTAATACATTTTAATCATTTTTTAATGATCATTTGATAATATTTTATCAACTTTACCAATTCTTAGCTAAAACAAACGTTAGATTTAGAATTCATGCAATCAAAATTTTTACGTCCAGATTTTCCACGCTCCACTCAATCCATAAACAAACATACCCTTAAAGGGATTTGAGGGGAGTGAGAAAATTTAGATGAGGGTTTATTTGTCAAAATTTCTCCTACCCTTAATTCACTTATCCTAAGCTAAACCTACATCTAAAAAAACGGATGTAGTATATATTATGTATGTAGATGTCTATATATTTTGGCTGTACTTAATCTACAATGTCGATTAGGATAATACTATCTCTATCTTGATGATTTGTATATATATGTATATATGTGTCACTTGATCTCCACCCCGATTTATACGTGTCTAATGTTTTACTGCCTTTTTTTCTAAAGTCTTTATTTAACTGAAAAAATTGTGTGTTAGCCTTCCATATACTTCTTTAGATCTTTTGGGGAGTCTACTTTGACTTGTATCTGTTAAGAATAAAAACAGTGGCACTAAAATCATTAGAAAATCAATTCAAGACAAAGTATCAAAATCTATTGGAAAATATATATCATAGTTAATGATATTCCTCTAGCGATCTAATTTTAAAATGCAGCAGAGGTGATTTATGGTGTTTCATATTTTGACAAAGCTTAAACTGCCATTCGTGTTGGATCTTTTTATTGTTTAGTTATTATTATTTGTTGATGTCTTATAACTTCCTACACCGATGACTGTGTGACAGCTTGTATGGAAGCAATGGACAGAAATGGTTCATCGGAAGAGGAGGTGGATGTGAACAACAACTTCATAGATCCTCAAGCAGAAGACCGGGAGCTCAAGGGGCAGCTTTTACGGAAGTACAGCGGATATCTTGGCAGCCTCAAACAGGAATTCATGAAGAAACGAAAGAAGGGGAAGCTGCCCAAGGAAGCTAGGCAACAATTGCTGGATTGGTGGAGCAGGCATTACAAATGGCCCTATCCATCGGTACGTCAATCCATCTTACCATCTACTATTAATATATTGTCAACAATTCAATAGAGGGGCATTACCTAGGGTTTGTGTTTTGTATTGAGGGATTTAAATGTTCTGAACATGGGATTTAGAATCTGGGAAGAGAATTGCTAATTCATCATTTTCTTTGGCGATTCACTATTTGAATTAAACGAATTGTTGCAATTTACCATCTGGGCTCCCCAATATTGATATTTGTCTACTGCTACGAGGTTATAGATGGTAAATTGCAACAGTTCTTATTAAATAAAGTGGGAATGTTTTATTTTGCATCCTATGAGTTTGGCTTAGTTAGTTAGTCCACTAATAGTCATTTATTTTTACCGATCTTTATTTTAGTCTTGATAACTTTGAATTTAATTCAATTTTGGTCCAATTTTGGCCCGATTCTTTTTATTTTTGCTTTGCGGTGTGGACCAAAATTGGACTAAATTGAAAGTTGGAGTGAAAGACTACTAATGAATTAAGCCAAAAATTAAAGGACCAAAAATAAAATTTTCTTTTAAAAAAACAGTTGCTATGGTGAAACTAAGAAAAGGCCGCATGCACAGTTTTGAGGACAAATTGTATATATTTATATATCCCTTAAGTCAAATTGTTCTACATTTCCCATAAATTATCATCCAACACCAACAGTGGTTAATAAACAAAGAGAAACAATATAAATCTTGCAAAAGAATCACTTGGCCTTAATAATTCCCATTTAATAATTCTAACACGCATAATTATGCCAACAGGAATCGCAGAAGCTGGCGCTGGCAGAATCGACGGGTCTGGACCAGAAGCAAATAAACAACTGGTTCATTAACCAAAGGAAGCGACACTGGAAGCCGTCTGAGGACATGCAGTTCGTGGTCATGGATGCTACGCACCCGACCCACTATTACATGGACAGCGTTTTGGGCAATCCATACCCGATGGATATCTCACCTACCCTTCTCTAGTGTCGTCTACTGCCCTTTCATTCCGAGTATGCTACTTAGTTAAATTCATCAACTGTTTGTCTGCTAAGATTGTGTTAGTCTCCCTCTCTCTATCTATATATATATGTGCTTACCCTTTGTACCCGATCGACGTACTACTTTAATCAAATTGTGTGCTAATGCAGCAATGCTTCAGTTCTATATATAATCTACACAAGACAAATGGTCTTATATATTATGAATATGAATTCTCTTTTAGTGCAGCTTTTTGCACATGTGCTTCTTGATTTTATATCATTGTATTTTGTCACGAGACAGTTTTAATTCAGTCCGTATTGTATGTTGAACTAAAACCGTTGTCTTAAAGGCGTTGTTCAATCCTTTTCTTGTAGCGATAAGTGTGTATTTTTTATTTTTTTTGTATATATAAACGTTTTGAATCTTTTGATGGTGTTAGGGATGTAATAGAATTGAGCCGAATTGACTATCCAAAAGTTTAACCTTGATTTGTTAATACTTAGAGTGGAATTCAAGCTAAACTTATCCAAATATTGAAAGCGTGCGAGCCTAATTGAGCCAAAATGAGCTTGATAAATGTAAATATGAATTATATTATACATCTATAATTTTTAAAATAAATTACAAAATTCATAATATGAAAGTGTATTTATACGTACTACAATTGATCAATAAATAAATTTAATTAGATATATAGTTCTATATCAATGTTAAGTAGTATTATATAAATTATTATTAAATGTCATATTGTCATATCACTAAGGAATTGCCACTACAAGCAAAATGATTCCTTGAGACAATAAAAAGTAATCTCAAATAATGAGAATTTGTCATAACTTTATGATAGTATTTGTCACAATTTTATTATTAGAGACAATATGTCGTCACTAATTAGTCATCTCAATAACTCGGTCGCAAAAAATATATTTGAGACGATAAAAAGTGATCTCAAATGCGTTTAAATATTTTTTACAACTAGTTATCTCTAAAAGTAGTTTGAAAATGGTCTTAAATAATGTGTAGAGAGTTTTGTAACAACAAACGGTCATAAATAATTTATTATTAGTGACTACAATTGTGGTCTCAAAAAATATTTCAATAAAGACATTTTCTGTTGTGGTGCCTCTCGAACTATAGAGTCGGATAGTATAAAATTTGAGTTTGATTTATTTATTTGAACGAACATGATTGAGCTATATATTGTCAAATGGAGTTTTGAATAGTTTAGTAGCGACTTGCGTTGGTTACATTATAATGAAAGATTAAATTTACTTTGTTGTTACAATTCTGTTCATTTGTTTTATTATGTTTCAACTGATGTATTGCAGTGTTGAGAATTGACAACTTCAACACCAATTTGTTGACTCAACCAACACTATAACAAAAAGCCACAATTGAGACAGTAAAAAGTATTTCAGATCATATATATATTTTTTAATGTTATAACTAATAGTGAAACCACTAGATGAAAGTAACAATCTCATCATAAATAATTTATTTGAGATACCAAAAGTCATTTTAAATATATATTTTTTTCGGAGTTTTTAACGACATAATTATCTCAAGAAATAGTCCAAAAGTAGCCTTAAATAATGTGAAGCTAGGGTTGTGTGATGAGTTGTGACATAAACTTTTTTTTAGACAACTTACCATCTCAAAAAATGCGTCAAAATAATCTCTTTATTGTAATGAAAAATAAAAAAACCAACGTTGAGGCTGTGTGGGGATTGGCTGGAGGAGGTCGGAGCACAACTCGATTGTGACAATCAAAAGTTATGTATAAAGTGGTGTTTATTTTTTGTTGTAGTAGATTGCTTGTTCGCTAATTTATATTATTTTATTGTAAAAGGTAATTGATTATTGGATTATTGGCTCATGAATAAAATAGATGATGAAAATTGATATATATATATATATATAGTTGACCCACCTCTTTTTTTTTTTTTTTTTTTAATTTCATTTCTTTGGACTTGGTAAGAAAAATAATTTATGATAAAATAATTATTTAATATTTAAAAAATTAAATTAATTTAAAAATCAATTAATAAATTTCGAGTGTCTGTCCTGTAATGTCTGATGTGATATGTAATTGTAACAATTTCACTATAACAAAAAAAAAAAAAGTCTTTTGTGATACATTCTTTGAGACCACGATTGTGGTCACTAATAATAAGTTATTTGTGACTGCTTGTCAAAAAACTCTCTATAAATTATTTGAGACTATTTTCACATTACTTTTAGAGATAACTAGTTGCAAAAAATATTTGAGACGCACTAATCAATTTCTTTAAGTTCTCTACAACAGTACAGTCTCATACCTACATAATCCCAGAATGCCCTCCAAAACTCGACTATATGGTTTCATACCCGCACAGCCTCAGATACCCTATTTTTCTAGTATAGAATCGATTCATTTGTGTCTTCTTTCACCTAGAAGCCTAGCATGAAATGCTCCTTGTTCGTACTTTCGTGCACCGTCGATCACTCACTCGCTAGTCCCAGACGTCACATTCCACCAGCTTCCGCTTGATTTGTCCTCGAAATTAGGTATGCATTTAAATTTTGGAGTCTTTGTTCACTATAAAAGTGTTCTTGTTATTTTCCATTATATTTCGTATCCCGATCATCCTTCCAAAAGTGTTGTTGGTCATTAAGTTGGGTTTTTGTTTATAGGTGTCCCTTTTGCAGGCCATTATATTCGGGTAAGTCCAGTCCTATCATGATCGCATTGAATGGACCAAATTTCAATCTTCTATTTTAGTATTATGTTCTCACAAGTGACAAGGTCTATTTTGCAGTGAGTGTTTTTTTCCTGTATCTTCATTAAAATAGTGTTATATTTTGCTACAAATCCAGATACTTGGCCTTGTTTGGATATGTTTTCGATGAGAGTTTGAAAATGATTAATTTCCACTTAAGAATTAGAGTGTGTATTGGTTTTTGTGTGAAAATTGAAAATATGTTTGGATATGTATTTCTGATTAGAAAAAAGATTAGTTGTAAAATGAGAATATGTTTGGTTGAGTATTTCTTGTTGTTATTTCTACTATGAAAAATTGTGCAAATCATAACTAATTATTATTATTTGATTGATGTTCAAACTATATTTTTTTTTATGTCCCAACTAACTAACTAAACTTATATATTTGTTGAAAAAAAAATAATAAATGCATCTATTATAAATTTATAACATTTACCGAGGGAAATTGTAATAGTGTGCTGATTGACAGATGATAGCTATGCAGAGTAGCTCGACGGATAGGGTGGTGAGAAGAAGCTATTTTACCTATTAATGATCCTAATCTGATTGCTTCTTCGGCTTGTAACTTCTTTCAAAGCATGTTCACATCTGAGGGGTGCGATGTTGATAGTCCTATATTCAGTACTATAAAACCTCTTGTGTGGGCTGATTTTAGGCCCATTAGCCCGTGTAATGTCATTAACAAGTTTTTTTTTTTACTAAAATGGTTAATAATGGGATGTCCAAACTCCTTCCTACATTGATTCCTCTTATTCAAAGTGGATTTGTCCCCACTCATGATATTGCGGATAACATCATTTTAGCTCAGGAAATGGTCCATGACTTGCATGTTAAGAGTAAAAATGGGAAAATAATCCTGAAGATTGATTTGCAAAAGGCTTATGATAGGATTGAGTGTGATGCATTATACAAGATCCTTAGGCTTCTAGGATTTTCCAGTTTGTTCATTGAATATGTGGTTAATAGTATTAACAATTCATGGTTCTCTTTGTTGATCAATGGCTCCCTCTCTAGTTTTTTCAAATCTAGTAGAGGGTTAAGACAGGGTGATCCATTATCCCCCAGCTTATTTGCCTTGTTCTCCAATGTGTTGTCTAATGGGTTAATGGAATTGTTTGACATTTATCCTGATTTAAGATTTCATAAAAATGGCATGCTCATCCCCTCCCTCTCATTTGCTGATGATACTGTGATGTTTTGCTCTACTAATTTGGCGGCATTTAGAAAACTGCTTGATTTCTTTGCCTTTTTTTAAGCTGCTTCTGGTTAGAAAATTAATTTTTCCAAAAGCTCTGTTATTTTTGGCAAAAATACATCTGGTTATAGAAAGAGAAGAATCTTGAGTATGTCTAATTTTGATGAGGAAGCTCTCCCCTTTAAATATTTGGGAGTTCCTTTATTTAAAGGGAGGGTTAAGAATGTCTTATTTCAAGAGCTTTTTGAGAAAGTTAAAAATAAATTAACTGGTTGGGACAAGTTGTTCCTTAGCATGGGAGGTAGACTTGAGTTAATTAAGATTGTTCTTGCTTCTATCCCCCTTTACACTTTGAGAGTTATTGGCCCCACTAAGTCTGTGATTTCTAGATTTCATAAGCTGTTCAATAGCTTTCTTTGGAGCTCTAAAACTGATAATAGGAAAATACATTGGTCATCTTGGAAAAATGTATGTTATCCTAAAAATGAAGGGGGTTTAGGTGTGATAAATTTATTTGATATTAATAGAGCCTTTGCTGTGAATGCTTGGTGGAAGTTTAGAACTTCCAATGCACTTTGGTGCAAATTCTTGAAACAAAAATACCTTAAAAAAATCCACCCTTATAATGCTGAAATTGGTAGGAACAAGTCCCACTTTTGGAGAAGACTCTTAAAGGCTCAACCTTTTACTGATTCTAACATTTATTGGAGGGTGGGTAAGGGTGAGATGTCTTTTTGGTTTGATAATTGGTGCGCTGTGTCTCCTCTTTGTCAATTTGCTGGAGTATTTAATTGTGATGAAGTTGTGAATTACTATTGGATTGATAATTGTTGGAACATTGAAGCTATGCGATATGTACTACCTGATTATGTGATTGATGTTATTCGACTTATTTTTTGTGAATCCTGAGATTGATAATATATCAATGTGGAAACTTTCCTCCAATGGTCTCTTCATGTTTTCTTTAGCTTGGAATGCTCTGAGATTGCCCAAGCCCTTAACGACTTGGCAATCAATGATGTGACCCAAATTCATTTTAAACACTCACGCCATTTTTCTTTGGAGATTGATCAATAACTTTGTTCCTCTTGATGACAATCTCAAAAATAAGGGATTTGAGGTCATATCTAGATGTCCTTTTTGTTGTTGTGCTTGTGAAGAGACCACTCATATATTCATATCATGTCTTTTTTCTCTAAGTATCTGGATTTATTTTGCATCGTATTACCAGCTGACCATTCCCAGCAATTGCTCTGTTCCTCACATGAATACTCTGTGGTTTGGACTGAAAAGAAACTACGAGCATATCCGAACCTCCTTTCCCTTTCTTATCTTTTGGCACATTTGGTATGCTCGTAATCTGGCCAAATTTCAGAATCAGAAGCTTCCGCCCTCCCACATTCAACGAATGGTAGTAGACAAGCTTAGATTGGCATCTAATGCTAATCTATTGCCCGTTGGATTTTGGAGAGGAAGCTGGTTTCTGGCTGCTCTTTGGCAAATCCCTTTGCTGATTAAAAAAAAAAACCGTTTTTGATCTGTTGGCTACTGCCAAATGATGGTTTTTTTTTTTAAATTAATACTGATGGGGCCTCGAAGGGAAACCCAGGCTTGGCTGGGGCAGGTGGCTTGATAAGAAATTCGAAAGGTGACTTTGTGGCTGGTTTCTAGAAATTTTTGAACATTACTGATACCATTTCAGCTGAGCTTAATGCGATCGTAGAAGGCTTAAAAATGTGCCTTAAAATAGGAATTTTGAGGATATGGCTCGAAGTGGATGCCTTGTCTATTTTAATGATGCTTAAGAATAAGATAACAGGTTCTTGGCAACATC
>JAUEKW010138841.1:0-19758 GCA_032274785.1 Ajuga reptans
GGTAGTTTGAAAAAAGGTGTTTCGACCAAAACTAAGTGATGGGTTTGGGTCGAAACTTAATTTTCGAACAGATCTGTCTCAGTTGATCTAAAAGTGTATCTCGACAAAGATCTTCCGCTATATCTTAGTCGAGATAATTTAGATCATGTCTTGTTGCTTGGATCGTCGGTGACGACAGGTGTTCCAACACAACTAATGGGCCACAGTCACAACTTACAGTAATAACCTTGAAAATAAATTATATCTAACTTGAGCCTAAGTAATAATTCAAATTTTTTGGGCTTAACTAACAAAATATCCTATTTTAATTTACAACACGTAAAAACATATAAATCACATTCAAGTTTCACACTAAAAACTACACAAGTCTAATAATCACATTCTGAGAAAATTGGGATATTACAGAGATCCTACTTAATCAGATTACCATTGAAAGAAGGATTTCACGTTGAGCCTATAAATATTGGCTGGAGTTCTTTCATAAGTCATTGAGTATTTTTTTGGAAGAAAAAAACATCTGTATATATCATGGATGCAAAAAACGGCCTAGGCGGCCACCTAGGCGCTGGGCGCGGCCAAAACACTTCCGATTTGGCAAAAACGGCAGCTCCGGGCGGGATGGGCATTAGGCGCCGCCTAGGCGGCCAACTCGGTCAAAGTCGGTCCACTGGCATCGATTTCAGCCATGGCGAAACCTCCACAACCCCACCGCCACCACTTACCTTTGCAGCCATTAAAGAAACCTCCACAACCCCACTGGCATCGATTTCAGCCATGGGTCAAAGAAATGGCGAAACCTCCACAACCCCACACGGCCACACGCCACCACCGCCACCACTACCCCATCGATTTCAGCCATGGTGAAACCTCCACAACCCCACTGGCATCGATTTCAGCCATGGGTCAAAGAAATGTTGTTGCGAATCTTTTTTACTCTATTCTTCCATTTCTGAGTTGGGATTTTGGTATTATTTTAGTGTGGGTTTTCTTTCCTCTGTTTTTTGTTTCCTCTTCGCTGGGAAGACGTAAAGAGATTAAGAGAATGGTGAAAGAGACATTAAAATATAAGAAAGAAAAAGGTAATGCAACAAATAATGCCATAACCTTTTACTATTACTGTATTACATTGATTAATACGTGTTCCATCTTGGAAAGGTCACAGTGGGGAATCAAATTGTACTGTTCTTTGTCAATCCAGCTGCTAAGACCAAGGGTATGTCTGCCACGCTTGTCTTCACGCTTTTCTCGAGCTGTCAACTTTTTGTCCTTCCTTAACAAGACGACAGTGGTTTTGGGGGTACATATGTAAACCGGAAAAAAAAATCTAGGCTGTTTCTAGGTGGTTTCTAGGCGGCGCCTAGGCGCTAGGCGGTTGTAAACCGCCCGCCTACCGCCTACCGATTTCTGCAACCATGGTATATATACCTTGATCAGGGTTCGGGTTTTCGACCAGCAATGTTATAACATAGATTTGGTCTTCGAGTATTTTGAGTGAAATTGTAGTGAGGAATTGAGATGTATACTCGAATGCGTCATTAAGTCGCTGGTTAGGGTTTATAACTTAGTTGTACTCGTGGGTTTTGATATTAAGGATCAAGTAATTATTTTCGTTGTGAGTGCTTAGAGTCAATAGTGTTCGTGTCGAAGGACCGTCGGGAGAAGGAACTTCAAGGCGGGCTCGGAAGAGTTCGTCCGACCATCGGTGGTGTGCTGTGTCAGTGTCGAAAAAGTCGACGGGAGTTGCCGAGCGTTGTTGGTAATAGAATAGGTTAGTTATAGGGTAGTGGGGTCTTCTTGTAAATCATAATCTATTCGAGAATATTATCAATAACAAAAAGCTCGAGGGGACTGAGGGATTCGGTCCCCGTGTTAAATCTGGTGTGTTTATTTTGTTTCTATTTTTTTCTGTTATTAGTGTTATACCACGAGTTAGTGCAGACCATAAAATATCAATTGGTATCAAGAGCGGGTCCGTATCCTAATACGGCTGATTCTGGGAGTCTGCACTATTATGGTCTTTCGTAAAAATATGGTGAAGAGGTTCCGAAAGAATGACTCAAATTCCTCCATGTTAGGTAAGAAATCAAGTCAAGTTATTCTGAGTAATCCTATTTCTCTTTCAACTTTTGCAGGTTTATCACTGGACAAAGTTAGATGTAGAGAATGCAACGGTTGGGGTCACTTTCAAAAAGAGTGTCCTACATTTCTAAGAAGGCAAAATAAGAGCATCCATATGGAGTGACGAGTCGGATAATGAAGAGGAGAACGATCATTCGAGCAATTTGGTAGCTTTATCAGCATCCTATGTGTGTTTCTTGGGACAAACCGAAACCGAAGATACAAATTCCGAAGAAAGCCCAGGTATGTTGCAACATGAGTTACCGAATTTTTATGAATCTGATGCTTCTGATGATGAGATAGTTCTGACAATCGAGGAGATTCAGAAGATGTACAAGAAATTGTCCACAGAATGTATTCGTGTAAGTAAGACAAACAAAAAGTTAGAAGGACAACTTCTAGAAGCACAAGGTGTAAAAAAAAAATTGAGGACGGAAAGTAATGAAAAAGATCGTGGCATAGCCCGTCTGACCTAGGAACATGAAAAAGGTCAAAAGCATGTAGGGACAGTAGCAGCGGAAAAGACTCGAGAAGTTGAATCAGTGTTACAACACACACTGACCGAGAAAGACAAGGAGATAAAGTCGCTGCAATCTGAACTCTAGAAGGTTGAGAACGACTTGAGTATGTGTAAAGACAGCTTGACCATCAACATCCAAACCATTAAGAAGCTGAACTCCGAGTTAGAGCAATCTAAGCAGGTTATGAAACGGTTAAACTCTGTTAAGGCCACTCTAACTGAACTCATTAATTTAGGTAAGAGTCATGGTGATATTACTGGTCTTGGATATGTAGGTGAATCATCTAATTCTGTAAAATGAGTTTTTGTGCAGTTGAAATCCAATGTTATAACACAGGTTGGTCACGAAAAATTTCTAGAACAATCTGAAAATACTTTCGTGCACCCTCATTATTCTGGACATAATAAAACTGTTCAAAAGAACACAAGGTGGAATACTCGTCCGCAGAACCGAGTGTTACAACATACTAGGCAAAACTTTCGATATAATTCCCCGTTATTGTGGTATTTTGGGACATATACGTCCAAACTGTTATAAGATGTATTTTGATATTTATAATTGTGAGCTTGCTAGTTGGGATATTAGAGGAATACCACGCCGATCTCCTAAACCTAAAGTAGATTTGAAAAACCAAACTCAAAGGAAAATATGGGTTAGAAAATCTACTTGTTCATCTTCCCAAAATTAAGCTCATTGGCTCGAGTCACCATTAGTTTTGGGTATTAGTTTATTAATGTGCTAAAATAATTGATCATGTTCCTATAGTCAATCAAATGAAAATAAGGCACTTAATGCAGAAAAAGTTCATAATTCTCTGAAAAATCGTTAGGATTATTTCTATTTGTTTGTCTTGCATTTCGTTTAAAAAAAAAGTTGGATGTTATAACATGCATACCATGTAGGATTTTGCATTAGGCATTTATTTATTTTTTTTGTTTTTTTTGTTTTTTTCATGCATCCATCTCAATTTTAATATTTATAAAATCCATGCAAAAGGGCAAGTTCAAAGATTTATTTGGCTTAAAACTTTACATTCATTTTCCTTCTAGTTGATAAAGACTATTATATTTTAATTATTCCCCCACTTGTCGAAAATGGCTACGATCATAAAATGATGTTGAGAGCAGCTACCTGTTCATGGATAAGAAAGAGCTACTGACACAAAAAGTGATTGATCTGTGAAAGCCGTCAACCACAAAAAATACCTCGTTTTATATGTTTATATCTATGTTATCGAAGAGGTTATAAGGATCAACATAAGCTCGTCGCACCAGGTTTTTCTAGCACGGTTTTGGCTCGTGGAGTTTGTGAGCTACTCCATGAGAGGGTAAAAATAGTTGGAGGAATAAGGATACCTTGATTTTATTTTATGTACAAGCCTCTAAATTGTTTCGTACGAAAAGTTAAAAATCAAATATGAAGTTGATGTGGAATTTCGTTTAGTTCTTTGCCAAACATTCTGCTTGCCTAATACCGTGGGTGTGATAAGATAAAAATTGAGTCTGCATTTTACTGTTATTTATTCTTTTTAGGCATCCCCTGCATAATTTTCTATGAAGTTGTAGATAAATATGCTATAAGCCTTGAAATGAAAAGATTTGTCTAGATTGAAATTTTGATTTAATTAGTGAAGATTGCACCTCTTAATTTATCACCCATACAGTGAGCTTGACTATGAGTCAGTGAATTATAGTGAGGGGGAGTTCGATTAAGGGGGAGTTGGGTTTTCTTTGAATTTTTAGTCAAAAAGGGGAAGAAATAGTACTTTGGCGTCGTTATTGTTGCTTGTGGTTTGCTGCGATATCATATTGAGGGGAAGATTGAGATTTATTTTTGTTGCATGTCTATTATGTTCCAACATGGTTTTACAGGTTGTTATTTATTTTTGGGTTTTGACAAATAATGCCAAGGGGGGAGATTGTTAGGATATTTTGTGTTGGTAATATCTTTGTCAAAATCTTTGAGTTATTGTTATTTAATATATTAAAGTTAGTAGATATATTTTATTATTTAATTAGGATGTTATTTGATATACATGAATAAATTATGGGAAAAATATATGAAATATCTATACTTGGGCATCAAGGAAGCACAAAAGATTTGATAAAGATAAGGATCATAAAAGATATGTGTGTATCAACAGACATCTTACTTAATCAGATTACGAGTGGAAGAAGGATTTCACGTTGAGCCTATAAATAGGCAAAAACTTATATGTCCCCGTTGCATGGACCTTTTTATATGTAACGGGTATGATTATTCTATCCGGTCCAAAAGGTATTACTTTTTTGCCAAAAAGTATCACTTAATTGGCAAAAAGTATTACTTGTTTTAATAAATTTATGAATGAAAGTATAATTTTGGATTGATACTTTTATTAAGAACAGTAATACTTTTAACCAATTAAGTGATACTTTTTCGTCACCTTATTGAGCGGAGCTAAAAAAAGAAGCTAAATAAAAAAATATAAAAAAATTGAAGTTCATTCAAGTATATCAATTTTATAGCGATTGATACATTTTTGCAAAAAAATAATACTTTTTTTAGAAAAATTAATATCTTTTTGAAAATCGGGTTTGGGTCAGCCCGTTGCACATAGTAAGATCCATGCATCGGGGGCACATAAGTGTTACTCCTATAAATATTGGCTGGAGTTCTTTCATAAGTCATCGAACATTTTTTTGAAGAAAAAAACGTCTGCATATATACCTCGATCAGGGTTCGGGTTTCCGACTAGCAATGTTATAACATAGATTTGGTCTTCGAGTATTCTGAGCGAAATTGTAGTGAGGAATTGAGATGTATACTCGAATGAGTCATTAAGTCGCTGGTTAAGATTTATAACTTAGTTGTACTCGTGGGTTTTGATATTAAGGATCAAGTAATTGTTTTGGTTGTAAGTGCATAGAGTTAATAGTGTTCGTGTCGAAGGACCTTAGGGGAGAAGGGTCTTCAAGGCGGGCTCGGGAGAGTTCGTCCGACCATCGGTAGTATGCCTTGTCAATGTCGAAGAAGTTGACGGGAGTCGCCGGACGTTGTTGGTAATAGAATATGTTAGGAAGAGGAGAGTGGGGTCTTCTTGTAAATCATAATCTGTTCGGGAATATTATCAATAACAAAAAGCTCGAGCAGACTTAGAGATTCGGTCCCCGTGTTAAATCTGGTGTGTTTATTTCGTTTCTGTTTTTTTTATTAGTGTTATAACACGAGTTAGTGCATAAAATATCAAAAACTAACATAATAGAAAACACAATATTTTCGTAATTTATTTTACAAATTTTATATGAATTCAAAGGCAAATGATGCCATTTTTCCAAACATTTCACAATATTTTCACTTCTAACAAAATGGTAAAATAATTGTTAATAAAATTACGACCTATCAAAATGATTTCAGTTCTATCATCCACCATTTTCCATCCAAATTTCCGTCCAATTTAAATGTATACAACTTAAACCGGATCTTTGATATTTTTACAATTCTACCATATTCATTTAAGTTTATGTTACTTAATTAAAAATGTATTTAAAAATATTCAGAAATAACATAAAACTAAAATATTATGTCTCTGGAAATTATATTTTGCATCAAAGTCGTACAAAAACTTAAATACCTAAAAAAATGCTTCAAACATAAAATGGAAAATATAAACATGACAAGTAAAGTTTCTATTTTTTTTAAATTCATAAAGAATTATAAAACAAAATTTGAAAATATTTTACCAGTCCCATACCACTTCACGGCAAGTATCAGGACTCGGCACATTGTCATTCTCGATCGGGCTCTTAAAAAAGGGTAACGAAATTCGTTCTGTATATTTTAGAGAGAGAGAGAGAGCGAGCGAGGGAGAGAGACGGAGGTCGTATCCCTATCTCCTCCCTTAATTTGAAGGAAAATTATTGTTGCAGCTTTCAGGTATATATTGTTGTGATTATTCTCCAGGTTTTCTCTTATGTTCTCGTTTTTTGTTTGTTTTGAATACAATCGAGTAACATCTGAAACCAGTTAGTTG
Organism: Ajuga reptans; assembly: GCA_032274785.1. NCBI lineage: Eukaryota > Viridiplantae > Streptophyta > Magnoliopsida > Lamiales > Lamiaceae > Ajuga > Ajuga reptans. The sequence goes on from JAUEKW010138841.1 coordinate 6,652, forward strand.
TTTGATATTCGACTTTGTTTAAATTTTACATCTAAAAACGCTTACTGGACACTTTCTACAACTGCAGAGCAGTTCAAGTGATAATTGAATGATTAGATTTTGGCGTGCATCTGTGAGCTGTCTGTAGATGGTAGTTATTACAAATTTTGCGGTAGTCAAGCTTGGGCACTGGGGTATTTTTTTTATTTTTTATTTATAGTTCATGTTAGAAATTCTAATTAGAATTTCGTTTGAGCGTGCTCCTTTGCGGCTGAAGAAGTTCATAGGTCACATACTTGCGGGTGGTCATTTCATTTGTTAGTGTGTATATTTTGTTGAGTTTATGCTTGGAGCTTTTAGCTTGAGCTATTGAGTAAGTACCATTTGACGTCAGGGATTTATGAATGTCCTTTTTGTTGGATGAAATAATGCCAAATTATTATGTTTTCGATTGACCAGATATGCATTTTGCTAATGTTAGTAGGATTAGTTTAGAGAACTTCTTTACTTTACTGACTGAGACGGTTGGTATGATCTGATATTGCAGAAATGCTTCAGCTGTTTCTAAGTGAGCCTGTTTGGGGCGATGACAATGGGAATGATGAATCTTATAAGCGGAGGATATCTCTTCTTGATGATTTGGAATCAGTCATCTGGTCATTCATATCATCAGGAGGCCGATCTGAAGCCCGGCTCTGGCTTTGTAGTACTCTTTCCAGCATAAGCTCCATTAGCCCTGGCCGCCAACGGGACTTGTTTATGAGCCTGTTGAGGTCTAAGCCAATTAAGCGGCACTTTGCATCACAGCTTCTGCAGTTGATCTTTGAGACGCAACCACAAAAACTGGGACCTATAATAGCAAAGAAAAGCCGCAAGCTGGAGAACTTTTTTAAAGGTAAATACTGATTCTTCCATAAATTCCTTTTACATTGGGGTCAATGAAAGATTTTCTGACGAGCTTCCATCAATTACTGAGTGAGAGGTTTAGCATCCTTGATCTAGTACATACACCTGGTGAGATAACTGGCTTTAGTTAGCATGTACGCAATATTGAAGATCAAGAAATATTTGAGGTTGGCTTAAAGGTCTTCTAGTACTATGATTTCTGAAAGTAGGCAAATAAATATAATTATCACTTGAAGGTATTAATTCACATTGGGCGTGCTAATCATGGTTCTCTGAAGTCTGAACCGGCATTGATAAAATTGAATTCCTACTAGGTTGAGACTTGAGAGGATTTTGATGTTGATCTTTTTAGTTGTCTTGGATAATTTTGCCAAACTAGTAGTTCCATTTATTGGCTGAATGCAAAAAATGTTGTGTTATAATTTTTAAACAGTAATGTATTAGGCTGATGTCAATGACTCAATCATCCTCCCCAGTTTAATGCCAACATAACTTTTCTAGACTATTCTCGACAATTTAAGTTCTCGTATGCATGGGTGCATGATCAATAAATCAGTATAGAATCATGACATGATGTTTCGAGCTTTACGGCAATTGCTTATGTGTGTAGCTCGATCTTGCTGGTGTATTTTTTTATTATATTACTGAAGCTATCATTATATGAAGTTTTATTGCTTCAGTTGGAGCTACTTCTATGCAATTTTTTAAATTCTATGATGTTCTCTTCAAATTCATAAACCATTTATCTGTCCAGGAAATACTAGGCGTATCTTGCTGTGGTTCTCTAATTTTTCTGGTACTGTTGACATCGGTCATGGAAAGGGTGCGAAAGCATTGTCCCAATTTGCTTTTGTGAACCGAGATATTTGTTGGGAGGAGCTTGAGTGGAAAGGTAGACATGGGCAGTCACCTGCCATGGTTGCAACAAAGCCCCATTATTTTCTTGATCTGGATGTCCAACGGACAGTTGAGAATTTTCTTGAATATGTGCCTGAATTTTGGTCATCGCATGAGTTTTCTGAGTCGTTAAAGGATGGCAATATATTTCAGATTGATACACAGTACTTTATTGGTTTGTTTACTGACTTGATGTATGAAGAGGGAATGAAAGAAGTTTGGGAAGTTATTGAGGAATTCCTCATGGAGCAATCTTTCTCTTTCTTATGCCATCACCTTCTAATCATTCTTCCAGAGCAAGACTTGCATCTTTTCCTTGAATTGATTCCAAAATATCTGAGACCAAAATGGGAAACTGTTGGGCTTGGAAATACATCACAGTGGTTTGAGATTATTCTTTCAAAGTATGGAGGTTCGAGAACCATGGATCAGCTACTTCTGCTGACCGCGGTGACTAATCAAGGTCGCCAGCTGTTGCGGCTTGTGCAGGAAGAAGGCAGTGAGGAAGAAAAAGGGAAGATAAAGAATTTGGTTTTCCAACTATGTGAATCCTCAAGCTGTGATGATTTGGTGTCAATATTGAAAGAAGGCCTAAAGAGAAAGCCGTTGGAAGTCCTAAAAAGGCTTGGTATCCAGTCCTGGGCTATACATTTTAGGCTATCAGAGGATTTTCATACGTCTGAATCCTGGGAGTCTCTGTTTATGAGCAACGGGATAAAGTTTCGCAAGTCTGACAAGTATGCTTTGCTACATGATGATGAATTTTCGGAAGATTGTGGATCAGATTATGATGGAACAGGGAGCCTCAAGCGCAAGAATAAGCATAGAAAGCATAAAAAGAAAAGAAAACGGGATTTTGATCCTGCCATAAATTATGAGGATGCGTTGGTTGGTTATACGAATAACAGGATAGATGTGCAATCCAAGGTGAATGATTGGATGCTCTCTACTGATGGCTATTCTACTACGTGGAGCAGTGTAAGTTCATGATCTCTTATATTGCTTCAATTCTGCAATCCTTTTTTTTTTTTTAAATTTAAATCCTTATGAATGATATATAAGGTTGCTGTGTCACTTGTGCTCAAATCTTGATAAATGTCGCCAAATTCTTTACATGGTTTTAGTCATGACTAATTTAAGAATGATAGGAGTTCTTTCGCCTTAATCAATTCTACAATATTGCAGGGAACCAACAACCCTTCAAAATACAACTTCATATTCTGTTTGTCTATTGCAAATACCAAAGATGGTTGCTTGGCTTGTTGGTTGCCCATTTAAGAATGCTGGGCAGTTTTATGTGGCAGCTTGCCCTGCTTTAGAACTTAATGCATTTGCTAAAATCTGCCTCAAACTTTCATCTACTCTATATACTTTTTGGTCATTATTCAATCGTGGCATTTGCCGTGTTTTTCACAAAAATACTTCTGGATTATGTGTCCTTCACCACACTTTTGTGTCATGCTTCTATGTATATAGAGAATGTCTGAGTTCACAATTTTACGTTTTTTGTAGGTGGATCTGCCAGAACACCTTTCAAGGCATTGCTTTATTACATGGTTGAATTGGGCGTTTGCCAAATTGAGAGTGGTGTCTTAATCTTTAGGCCTTAGTCAAAAGTTTGAGCGGGAGGTACCTAGCTTTCGTTTGTGATGGAGCTTTAATGAAAGCCTTTTGAGGTTTGTATAGAAACTTTATTCTTGACTATAATACCCTTCCAATCAAGACCCTACTGAAATTCTTGGCAATTTTCACGCATCACAAAAATTAAAGATCATTTGGCCAGGGAGGACCTATACTTCGGAGCAATTGGAGACTTCTTCGCCTCATGTACTACATGACAGAAGGATTTCTTCTGTCCATGAGAATTGTGCTGGTACTTTCTTGTTAAGTTTCTCCCTTTCCATTACGACTGGAATAGCAATTCTGATAAGCTGACGATGCTAATACCTTTTAATCAACAGAAACCGAATGATCAAGAGCTGATCCCTGACCTGGATTATCAGTATTTCAACATTACAAGGTGAAACTCTGCATTCTTCGGGATAATCCACTGATGTCATGTTTGTTACTGTTGTTGCTTCGATTCTCTTGTGTGGAAGGTGGGAAGTTGGTACAGCTAGCGATCTATGTAGTTATTCAGAGTTTTTGTCGTTAGATTTGAAGCTCAACTTGAGATACTAATCTGCAGATTTGCAATAGCAATTTGCAATAATTTTGAGCCTCACTGGAATCATGCAGGAACTGCTTGCCAATATTGGATCAGGAAAGCGCTAAGAAGAAAGACCTAAAGAAAAAATGATTTCAGCATTCCAAATTCTAGGATGGATTCCCACGCCAGTTTGTGAGGAATTTATGTTCAAATCTCTTGTCAGATATTATCGCGCAACCAAATTCAAAGAAAAAAAATCCAAAATTCTACTTGGATTTTTTACTTTCGCAACATGCTACAGAAGGTAACGAGAATAAAGTTATCCATTTGCTACCAACAAGTTCAGCAAAATATATAACGAAAATAAGTTGGTGGGCTTTGACAAATATTAGGAAGAAACTGATGCACATCTCCAGGCATTGCTGACGAGCGTTGCAATCAAATATAGCTTTATTATTTAGACATAATCATCAACATTGTCCAGGAAATAGTTAGCAAGCATAACAAGAAAACATGGATTTGCTATAAGACCACCATTTACATAGCCGACTTAAAATAAGATTCATCTCCAGCTTCAAGCTCTGCAATCAAAATATCAAATAATCCTTCAAGTTTGGGATAATCACAAAAAATAAACACAAAAATTTGTTTCCTTGCACCAATTGACAGGGGTCGGGGGTTACGGAAAGTACGAATATCAATGGCTGTTTGTACGGAGCAGTACTTTAAAAGGGTATCTGCAAGAAAACAAACTTCACCGGTTTTTTGCAAGATTCAGTTAATGTTTAAAAACAAAATAACTAAATCGCATAGGGACAGGGTACATTGTGTCAGTTAAGATGGATGGAAATTAAGTTTCATTGTTTCCAGTAACGCAATAATCAAAAGCTAGGCCAGTTAAGATGAAGGCTAGTGAATGTCAAGCAATGCTCGGAATTGGTTGTTTCTGAGAACATTGATCGTTGTATAGAAGCGCGAAGAATGAAGTCCTTCAGAGATCATCCATTTTCGTTCTGATTGAATATTACTCCCTCCGTCCCATAAAAAGAGTCATGTTTGATGGATGCACAACTTTTTTTTTTTTGTCAACTTAGTCAATGTACAACCCTTTGCAAGTGGATGATTGTAATCTTTACCCTTAAAAATTTGTTAAACTCATCAATTTCCTATTGGCATCAAAGTATTAACATGAATTTATAAGGGCATCAAAGTAACTTCTATGTGTAACTAACTTTGACTTTTCAAACAGAACTCTTTTAATGAGACAAGAAATGGTTTTGATACATGACTCTTTTTATGGGACGGAGGGAGTATTAGATACACTATTAACTGGTATTAGGTATCATGTTCCTGGTGGAGACTAGTTATGACAAGGAAAATATTACTCACTCAAGGAGACATCTGGCAAGGTGACATATTTAGGACACGATTTCTCTGAACTAATCATGCTACTTCCAGTGTTTGATTCAACTGCACAATCCCGAATCTGCAAGCAGAAAGATAACATTTGGACACGAATAAGGAGAAGGTACTATTTCAAAACATAAAGTATATAGAAGAGATCAGCACTATTCCTGTAACTCAACGTACAGTTGATAAGGGGGGGAAAAGAATGAAAAAATATTGAGCTATTGAATATAGATAATAACTGTTCAATGCTGGCTCAGCAGGCACAAACTTTAGGTAAAACCATTAAAAAGAATATAAAGATGAAGATCAGTTTTGAAAGGGTCTGACCTTGAAATCCTTATTCAAGCATAATCGAAGTTCCTCAACAGCATCACCAGAGCATTCAAGTTCTGGAGTTGCATGGAAAGCATTTTGAATGGCTGAAACAATGCCTCCTAGAGGATACTTTTCAGAATTTGACGCTACATAGCCAGCTTCTCTCAAAACTTCCTGGATGATGAAAATGGACATACAAGAAGAGGGATGAAAGACTCGATATATTGCACCATTAAATGTAAACACTATGGATTTTTCCCACTCCCTATAGATGAATCATAGGCAGTTGGGGACATGAAAGCAACCAAAGCAGATATGAAGCAAAGTGAAGGCAAAAACAATATTGGGTTTCCCACTTTTCTCCTTTTATAGAATGCATGCAGATACATGTGTGTGTGTCTGTGTGTCACCATCTGTATGTACACAAACTTCTTATTTCCTAACGTGGATATTGCAGCATCTATGAAATTACCTAAACGCGTAACAGTTTAACTGAATGTTTGGTCAAAGAAACCATATTGTTGAAGATTCTATACCAATATGAGGACAATGAGATCTGAAAGGTGTACGTAAGCTATGGATGTCGAAGCTCTGTAATCACTAGAAACAATTTGAGGGTAGAAATAGAATCTGTTGAACATTTGGAGTCTATGTTCACCTATAGAAAACTCATCACTCTATCCAATCAAGGCTATTCAATCATATAATTAAATGAATAATCATAATAATCAATTTGAAGTTTACTTTTAAAGGTCTTCATAATTAACGAAGCCCTGCCAAGAGTTTACGTAGTCATCAAGATATGACATAATTGCAGAACAAGACTTAACGAGGCAAGTACAACACCATAGATGTTCGACATGAAAAGTGATTCCTTACCGTGACATTATATTTGAAGTACAGATTAAGTGTTGTCTCAAAGTAACCATATTCATCTCGTACAGCTGGATATGAACAAGTTCCATGTTTTTCTGGAAAATAAAGAAGAAAATGCAGCAGAGAAGTAAGGTTCTTTTCCAGTTGAAGTGTTTTTCCAACACATAAATGTTTTAAGTTTCTCCATGAATCGACATGTATAAACATACTGCCAAATTCATGCTTATTTGAAATCACAGATTGAGATACCACGCCCTAAGATCTGAAAAGTTAACAAATAATCATCACCAAATCCTGCTTTGTGCAGAAGTGCTCGGGCTTATGAATTCTGGTTAGTCACCAACAACCAAATGATCCAATACAAAGGTTTCAACTTTCCCGGGTCCCCACACAGATGAAGGATCATAGTAAGCAAGTAGATAGAAATATTTCCAAATATTATTTCATTGGTATTTTATTCTATATGAAGAAAGATCAGGTGCTCAGTATGATTGTGGAGCACTTTATACTGCATAGATGTAGTGTACGTTGTAGAGAAAGAACAAAATATGCCATCATTATTTAGCCTATCTGTCTCTATCTTGTTTTACTGATAGGATTTGGAAGGCTTTCAGAGAGAAGGATGTGTAGTGACAGCCTGGGATGGAGAAAGAGCAATTCAATAATAAAGTTCAGAAGATCAACACAATCTGCTATTATATAGAAAAGCTGCCAGGACTTACAAATAAACCATTCAGGCAATAAATATGCATCACCTAAACATGATTCAACACATACAGCCTACCCAGTTTCAACAAAGATTAAGATATAAATATGATAAGCATCTTTATCAGACACAGATGAAAAAAGATAAGCCAAGACGAGTTGATGATGTTACCCCACTGTCTCCAGATGTGTTCCAATCCAAACATGCAAAGGACAAAGGAAATAGTTATTAGTGTTGTGTAATGGCACCACCAGCTCTAAAGGAATATGCATTCAGTTAACAAACCTCATGTTCCCAGAATAAACCCTTTCCACCGTGGCAGTTTGATGTATAATCACAGCTTAACGATGGCCAGTACCTATTCAAGACACTAAGCAACGTTGAAATCTGCAGTAATACAACAATACAACAAATTAATTAAATGAAGGAAACTGTCTAGAATACCCAATCTGTTTTAGAAAGTAACTCTTTTGCCCGAGTGAATAGATTGCTTGTAATTAAATTGCTGAACCCTGGTATATTACTCCTAAATCCTAATAAAATGATAAATAGCTGAACCCTGGTAAAATACTCCTTAGAGGAAAAGAACTCTCCTAGAGCAGGAGATAGTACTAGAGGTATGGAATGTAGCAAACAGGAACAAATTCACTGCCAGGATCTTGCCCTTGTAACCAATGAACATTAAAATGAAGAGACTATCACATTTCACAACATATGTATTTTATTTAGAGGGTGTTTGGCTAATAAGCTTATTTCAAACATCTTATCAGCTCCAATATCTTATAAGTTGTTTCAAGAGCGTATATGATGCAATTTCTCAAGAGCTTATAAGTTAATAAAGTGTTTGGATAATGGACCTTATAAGCTTATAATTGATGAAGTGATTTAGCTATGTATTTGGAGGACGAATTTGAAATCCATCATCAAACACACATTTTGATTAGTGTGTGAAGTATGTGTAGTGTGTGTCGTGTTTGTGTAGTGTGGATAGTGTGCGTGAAGTGTGTGAAGGAAGTGTGTGTATAGTGTGAGAAGTGTGTGTACTGTGTATATGTGTATTGTAGTGTGTGTGTGTGTGTGCATGCGTGTGTAATATGTGCGAGTGAGACATATAAGATCTTAAGAAATAAGATGGACTAGAGGTACTTACTTTTTTTTTTTTGGAGCTTATAAGCTACATTTTTACATCTTATAAGTTGGTGAACATCTTATTTTGCCAAACATATTTTAAGAGATTATAAACTCTTAAACATCTTATAAGATGTTTTAAGGATCTTATAAGCTTAGCCAAACACCCTCTTTTTGTCAAGCCAATTTAAGCTTTGAGGGGTGTCATGCTATTTCAATATGTCAATTGAGACTTATCAAGGGTATGCTGGTAATAAACTAATTCCTAGCTTTCAGTACGCAGAAACAATAATTGGCTTCAGATTTGATGAGTATTCAGTGGTGTTTCCTCACAGCTATCTGCAGATGCTCAAAGTAGTAGTGAACCATATCGTGTCTTTCTTCTCTATACAGGAGGCTCCTAACCCAGTATGGAGCGAACCATAAGGCGCATCGAAACCAAGTGCATCCTCAATACATCTGAGCTCACATGCATATTAGTATATACATAAACTAAAACAAGAAAGCTTCGAAAATAATACCTCTTTAACATCAAATTTTTTTCCAGGGCAGCAGGCTGGCCAAGTTCCATCACTATAATCAGGCCAAAGTCCATCTGAATAAAAAGAGAGAAACACATGGACATTGCATATCAAATATTGAGAAGTAACAAAGGAATTTTCTCAATCTGAATGTGGAAGCCACACTTCATTCATACACATAAATAAGTAAGAACAAAAATATAATGGACACTCAGAATTTAAATCTCAAATTACCAGAAACTCATACAACTAGCCTGCTTTTCCAAGAAAGTGATAGTTTGACTTACGGATTGTAAATTCTGTCGGGGGGTTTGAATTGGACCTAATTAAACAGAAACAAAAAATAAATTTCCATACCATATATTGATGCTTACAGCAGCAGAAAAATTACATGAAAGCAAGCACCATCCAATATGGAAAAGGCTAACTTAGATTTCATTTTCCTTAACAGTGTAAATATTTGTTGCTCAAAAATTTTGAAAAGTAAATCACATTAGTGAAGAATGCTAACTATCTCTGACAAAATACGAACATTGAAAACTCCAAGAACAAAAAGTAGTAAAGTTCTGGAGCATTTCTTCTATTCACCCCAGTGTCTGACTATCAAGGACAAGACAATACAGACTCATTGTTTGGTTGCTCAGAGAATTTCAGGAAGCCTAACATTAACAGTGCTTCTACTTGATGAACCAAAACACTGGATGCAATAAAAGCTGCGGAGATGCATAAAAACTGTATCTAATCATGAGCATGATAGTCGAACTATCAGATATTTCAACACAGGAACCACATTTTTAGGTAGTAAGTAGTTACATCTGTCACAAACAGGAGATACGAGAATTCCAGTGAAAAGGGAAGAAAATAAATCCATTGCGTACGGACAGAATCACACGCAGGCAGGGCTCATAATGATTGAGTAACCTGGTGTCCTTTTCTTTTTTCTTCTGGTTGCTTTTCTATATTGCCTTTTGTGATGTTTATTGAATCATTAAACACGAGATTTTATGCATTTGCAAGATTGAGACAAAAGATTCTATCTTATACTATGACACTGGTCATCCAGGAAAAGTAGATGAATTTAAGATTCTATGCATTTGCGTCCAGAAAAAGTAGATTTTATGCATTCGCAAGATTGAGACGTAAGATTCTAGATTTCCTCGTTGCTCTTGGCAGTAATAGCCTTATCAATCAAAATTCCAAAATTTTCTATTTAAATTAAGAAAGTAAGATAACTATAACAGCCAACTCCTCCTACACTCCTACACAAGCATCCAAATGAAGCATTTGATAGTGAAGTATTGAATAGTGAAACTAACATAATTTGACTTGATTTTGATACAAATCAATCAAGGTCGCTGCCATTACTAACTTATCTAAACACTTGCCACAGACAAACACACACACACACACACACACACACACAAACTGGGATCTTTAAATGAACATACGACACTAATCAATGTACGAAAAGCAGTGTCTGTTGTCCAAGTTAATAAAGTTTTGGTTGAATCATTACTCAAGGTATTCCAACAGTTCAATGGAGGAATATCTTTCTCGTTCTATTTGTAACATATATTTCTATTTTCTACATCAAAACCGTCATGAAACGCAGTGGAAAAACATAAGTTAAAATAGTTGCAAGTATTTTGTACTTCCAACATCATTTTACGCCCCAGATTAGATATTACATGTATAAACTTCAATAATTTACATTGATGTACCTCTCGAAAGGAATGGAAGTTAATTGTCAAAATTTCTTCCCGTAAAAGCATAAAATAATCGCAAACAATAAGGAAGGTATAACGAAAGTCATAATTACCGGGTGCAGCAGGCATTGGATGGACAACAATGGCCAGTTACACGGCAAGCCGTTCCCGGCCATTGGAGAGACAGCTTGAAAAAATCAAATTGTCTTTGTTTACTGTCTAATCTCCCAGACACTTCCCCAAAATCCGCTCCGCTGTGGAGTTCCGCGATGCAACAGAACGCGATCCAGAAAAATAAGAAAAAAACGCATTGAATTGCAGCGAAGTTAATCGAAGCCATGAGAGCGATCTGAAAATGGTGATACCGTGGAGGAACTGCATACTGAGCTGAGCGTTTGGTGGTTTTATTTTAAAGGGAAAAGCGGCACACAACGTTTTATTTGTTTAATACTCCATATGATTGAGCAGCTAACGCAGCAACTAGCAGAGGTTGAGTTTGCTTTACGTCCAAAATATGATTTATTTATTTTATTTTATTTTGCGAAAATGCACAAATTTGCTCCTCAATTTATACTCCAAATTCAAATTAGATATTTCACAATTTGTTTGTCGAAATAGGCACTTAAACTGTTTAAATAGGGAAAATACACCCTTAAACTTTTAAATTTAAGATCAATAGAACCTTTCTATGTATTGATATAACTAAATACATTTGAAAATATTTAATAAATCTAAAAGTAACAAATTAAATATAAAATGTATATGAAAAATCAAGAAAAATATTAAAATTTATTTAGCATTCTAACAAATTATTTAAATTAAGTAAAGAAGAAAAGTCATACCAAATTCATAAGTTATTAATTATTTTCTAAATTTATTAAATTATTCTAGATTTATTTTAAGTGATTAAATAATTTTGATATGTTATGTTGTTAATTTCTTAATTTTTTTAAATATATTTTTCTATTTAGTTTATTATTTTCGGTGTTTATTAAATATTTATAAAAATTTATTTAGTATTTTAACATTTCAGAGTGCCCTATATGTCTTGAATTAAAAAGTTCAAGGGTGTATTCGTCCTATTTAAAAAGTTCAAGTGTCAATTTGGACAAAAAAATAGTTAAGAGTCTAATTTGAACGTGAGGTATAAATTGAAGGGCATATATGTACATTTTCCCTTTTATTTTCTATGCTATATTAGGGCTAGTTTGGTAACCTTATTCGACTTTATTAATGGTTAATTTGTTGGTATCTGGTTGTTTGGTAGGCATATGACCAGGGATATAGCAAATCAGTACCCATCTTCATATTATTAATCTCGCGTATGTGGCTAGATAAGCAATATATGGTTGAACATGACCTCATATTAAAATGCTAGTAGATATATTTTTGTATTTTCCATATGGTTCATAATATATTATATCGCATACCAAACACATCATACAAAATAGCAACCATCAGTAATTTAGGCTACCAAACAAGTAAAAAATTAATCCAAATGCAAGTTTATCTAAATTCGAATCTTATCTGGTTTAATCCTATAAAAGCTATCAAACTAGTCCTAAGCAGCCATCGAGAGATGTAAAACTCAAGATATATGATTTAAAATTGTATATATAAACTGTGCAATTCGTTTTTTTTTCTTCTTAATTCTTAAAAATCCGTCCTGTGACTATGAAGTACCTTCAAAATATGTATAATATTGCGAAACAACGTTGATATTGTTTATTATTTATAAATTAGTTGTAAACTAGTACAATACCCGTGAATAATATTCACGGGTCTATTTAAATTTTATTTTCTCAATAGAAAATTATTTAATTTACGGTTTTTATAATTTTATTTGTTTTCCTATTATTATCATGACACCATCGCACAACTCATGCAATTCAGATAAATTTATTATTTCAAAACTTTTCGTCAAGGTACAACTGTACAACTATACAGTTGAAATTTAAAGATAACAATAGAATTTTGATTGTGTTGAAAACAACGTTAAAATCGCAGCGGAATTTTAATTTACAAAAAAATAACCACGAATTAATTATTAAATCATTCAAAAAATTGTAACTATATGGTATAAAATCTAAGGCAGATTATATGAAATCATAGTAAAATCTGAATTTAAAAATTTGAATACTTAAATAAAATAATAGAAATTTTGAATATTTAAATATTAATAAATAGTTTTATTCCCAAAATTCTAAGAGAGTGACACTTGGTTAAGTGGTTTCTCTTTTAGTATATAAGGGATATATCATGTTGTATAAATTTTTAATATAAATATTTATATTTAGGTTAGTTATAACAAGGGTTAATTTCATATTGCAACCTGAACTATCAGACTTTTTTCCGATTTGGACCTAAACTATGTTTTTTTTCAAAAGGCAAACTCAAGTATACGAATTGTAACTTCCGGCCAAAAAATCCGGCGAGAAAAAAAAATTAAAAATTAAAAATCATAAAATTGTTAAAAATAATTCCATAAATTCTAAAATTCATTAAAAATATTAA
>JAUEKW010138842.1:0-11144 GCA_032274785.1 Ajuga reptans
TCATCATCATCATCATTATTATCACGCTTAATCTCACGTTGTACAGTCATTACATTCATCTTGAAGATCTCATTTTCTCGGTAACCCTTTCCTCAAATTGACCACTTTTGGTTAGTACAAACGTCTCAGCTTCAAACACTAGCCTAAATCCGGCTTTGTTCAATAGTGAGCCGGATACTAAGTTCTTACGGATTTCTGGGACATGCAGCACATCTGCAAGCATCAGCTCTTTCCTCGAGGTCATCTTCAGCACCACTCTTCCCAACCTAACTATGTTGGAAGTTGCACAATTCCCCATGTACAACTTTCTACCGGTGATCGGCATATAGCTCGAGAACATTTCTATGCCGAAACATATATGGCTCGTTGCGCCGGTGTCCACAAACCACTCTCTTGGGTTATCCACCAAATTGGGTTCATACACAACCGCGGCTGGGTGTAGATCGGACAGATCCGGAGGTGCTGGTTTTTCCTAGGTTAGGTGAGCTTGGCTTTGATTACCCCTCTTCGGTTGTCAAAAATCCTTAGCCATGTGTCCGGGTTTGTCATAGTTGTAGCAGTTGCCTCTAATCGTTTTGGACTTAGGTTCCTGTTGCTGCTTCTTACCCGACCACTTTTTCTTCTTGCTAGTGTTTGTGCTTGAGATAGTTCTTGAAATCTTTCCACAGAGGCGGTAGCTTCTCAATTATAGCAGCTACTTGAAAGAATTTGCTTAGTTGCATTTCTTCCGCATGTATCTCGTGCAGGATCAGTTGCAACTCACAAACTTGATCCAAGATCGTCTTGGAGTCCGTCATCTTAAAGTCCAAGAACCTTCCGACGATGAACTTCTTCATCTTGGCTTCTTCACTCTTGTACTTCTTCTCTAGCGAATCCCATAACTCTTTAGCATTTTTGGTACCCGCGTAGACGTTATACAGGGAGTCGTCCAGACTGTTGAGGATGTAGTTGTGACCCAAGAATCACTATGATTCCATGCATCCAATGCCGTCCTCTTTTGCTCGTCATTCTCATCTTCTCCTATGGTTGGTGTTTTTTCCTTTAGGAAGCTAACCAAATTAAGGCTCGTTATGTAGAAAAGCATCTTGTTTTGCCACCTCTTGAATTTACTTCCATCGAACTTCGTCGATCTTTCGGCGTGAACATGTGCTGCTGGAACAATGTTGGTTGCCATCTTTGAAATACAAGAAATATCGTCTTACGATTGTTGGAAGAAATTGGGTGGTGCCCCGTATCCAAGTGCTCACGATCTTTGACAATCATTTCCAAGATACAACGACTTTGAATTTTACGACTACAGCACAACGAAACTAAAATTATCGGCAAACTACTCGATACTTGAAAATTTCTTGAGACTCAAACTTTGGGAGGACTACAAATGCTAAGTATGATAATGTAGATTGTAGTAAAGTGAGTAGAATAACAAATGCTGGGGGCAATTTATAGTTTCGAAGAGTTGTGGTGCTAATTTAGAATATACACCTTTTGACCTTTGGTGGTACTGGTTTGAACCTAGTCCGATCCGGTTCGGCGTGAGGCACCCGCCCGTTAGTGGGTTCGCACTCTCTGGTCGGATTTGATGTCGTTTATCTATCCCGACCCACCATGCAGGTCGACCAGACCCGTTTCCACGTACCCAGACCACTCTGTGATGGTCCACACGCATGCCACATCACCGCACACTAATTCGTACCGTACCGAGCCCATCGAGCCACCCGTTCGAACTAAATTATTAAAACTTTAAGGCTCCTCCAGCTCCTCGCGATGATGCGTATGCATTAAGTGCAAATTGCATCTCTAAAGCGCCTAATGCGATAAGTGCCACGTGCACAGCGCCCGGGCTCAGGCTCGGATGGTGCTCCGCACTATCCTCGAATCAATTTAGCCAAAGGCTAAAATACCACTAGGATGCACCATAGGAGAGCACACTTGATTACACCTTATCAAATAGCTCCTCCTTATAAGGAGTTCTAATTCTCTCCACTTTTCCTATGTGGGACAACTTCTCATTTCCTTTTTTAATTCTTCTATTATTTCCATATTTAAATTGTTCACTTTAGGCATTAATTTCTCATTCATCCGAAATTGGAGTTGAGAACATAAATACCCTAAATTCATCTACCCGGACCGTAGATTATGAATTTACAACTTAATTCTATTTTCATCCAATGGAACAAAAAAATAGAGTTGCTCAAAGATTGATCAACGCTAATTTTTCAAAGCCAATTTCCAACATCATATAGTAAATTATGTGGATCTTTTGAGTTTTGTTTATTCATTGAATCCCGTTCTATATAATGTGTTCTGAATTGACTTGTGTATGTAATAATCTGATCAATTATTAGACATATTCGGGTTAATAAATCGAGATCCAAGAGGGCAGATTTATTAATAAGCATAGAACACGTCATATAAATATTCAATAGAACCAAGAAGTTTGAGATATTTGTGAGGACATTGGTCTTTAGTGTTTTTAGGAGTTACATGTATAGCAGTCGATCGGAGATGGTGGCTCATGCGTGTAATCAACGGTTTATTCACTCCGATAGGGGGTTTAAACTAATCTTGTGATCGTCCTATATGAACTAGAATTTGCTTAAAAAAATTGATTAATTAAATAGCAATTTTAGGTGAAACATAATTAAAAACAACTCCCTAGAATACGTTATTGCTATATGACTTATCCTCATTTGTTGTTTGGTGGTCTTATTTTAGTTATTTTATTTTATTTCTTTTTAGTTGAGTATTTAATTAAATCACATCATATTATTCGATTGTCTAGATAAAACTAGATTATTGGGATCGCAATAGTTAATAATAGGCTTGACACCACCAATCTCTGTGGGATCGATATTTCTCTCTGCTATCTGCTGCTATGTCGTACACTTGCGGTATAGCTAGAGTATAAAATTTAGCGAACAAACTGGAAAAAAAAAAAAAACAAACAAAAACTATTTAATTATTCAAAATAAAAATGATATATTACAAATTTTGAAATACTTTCTTATATACCAAATTTGTCGTAGTCTTCCTTTGTGGATCAACTTTATCAAAAGTCAAAATCTTCATATATCTTCTATTCGTAACTCGAGAAACAGCTATATAAAATTGACCATGAGAAATGATTGGCTTCTTCAATAGTAATCCAACATGGCTGAGAGATTGTCATTGGCTCTTGTCTATCGTCATTTAGGGTTGTGCACGGAGCTTGGACATTACCGAAACTGGACCAAAATCCGTACCAAAAAAGTACGGAATCGTTTGACTTCTGAACCGAACTGAACCGATAATGTTTTTGGTAGATTTGGATATTTTCCAATTTTTTGAATTGAAAACCGTACCGAACGGTACTGAACCATACCGAACTGTACCGGACCCAATAACTGAACAAAAATACATATAAAATAATCAAATTAAAAATAATAAAACATAAATGGCTAAATGCATAATGTAATTCTTGTAACTCCTCCCAAGTCCCAATAATTCTAGTAGCCTAGATATAACAATTAATAATACGTAATTACCCCTGAAAATTGAAAAATATGTTCACTTCAAAATTGAGTAATAGTACTTAATATAATTGTATTTTTGGATATCGTGTTGTTTCACTTTATCTATTGTTAGTTTCGACTAAACAAAGTTGGTCATTTTACCAGTTTAAATAACAATAAAATTCATGTCTCCGAATTCTTCGTTCTGAACCAATCCGATTAGTTTGCACCGAATATCTGTACTGAACTACTCCGAAATTTTGATACGGTACGGTAACGAATATTTTATTTTTTGGTTCGGTACGGATACTAATTTTAGAAATATTTAAAATTTAGTTCGGTTACGGATATTTTTATATATCTGAATTTATCCGTACCATGCACACCTCTATCGTCATTGCATAAGAAACAATATAAGTAAATTGTCTTCTTTGAAATTTAAAAGACATTCTCTTATCGATGAACTTATAGAGCGTCAAGAAATTAAAACATTTTAACTAGCATTGCTCCCCGAAAGAATCTTCTCTACAACCACATGATCGCCAAGTTTTGTAAGTTTCAGCCGAGTTCCATTGCATAACCCAAGAGAAAAATTCAAAATTTACAACAACATAATTGGAGTTCCAATTTTTTAGTTCGGCACATGGTTTGATATACTGAAACATTTTATTTTAGGCGAGAATTCCAGCGCATGCAAATTTTTTAGCATATCAATGCATATTTTATGTGTGCTCTGATGTGTATGAATACTCATGGTTTGTTTATTAATGATTTTGAGTAATGTGTGCTCTGTTGTATATTGTATGTGCTTGAAGCAGTGATGAGTAAATATTTATCTCTTAAATGTTTATTAACATTTTTCGATGGTTGATAGACTTTAAGGGTTTGAATATCTCTGGTCGAGATTTGTATGGGTGAAAATGGGTTAAAATATCCTATGGTGTAACTTTTAGTATAATTTTGTCATCTTTGTAACTTTAGTATAATTTTAGCCTTTTACAATCACAATCTAACCCTCTTTGACAATTATACCCCCACCTAAGGAGAAGTACAATTTCACATGCGTAATTTTCTATCTCGTCCCTACCAACAAGAAGTAAACCCATCAAAATTAATTTCTTCTTACACCACCGTCTTCTTTCACCTTTCAACACCATCGGAAGGAAATTCTCTCCGATCGTCAGTGTATTTTCTGATCGGAACTTTATTTGATACTACCATGGATTTCACCTTTCAACGACATCATTTTCTATTGCTTTCATCTCGTCGGAATTAATTTTTTTCCGATCTTGCATTCGTTCTTCATCTGTTGTGCTTTCAATCTTAATTGAAACCTTAAATTCAATTTAGGGTGAAATAGAGAAAGGTATGTCCACTTCCCTTTACAGTTTATTATATTGTATTGTTCCAGTTTTTTATTTAATTTCATCTCTCTGAATTTTGTTTGTTAACATGTTAATTTCTGTTAATTGTCATAATCTTTTCATTGTTTGTACTTTTGTTGATTTAATGTTCTTATTGAAATGAAATTGATGTTTCGTGTAAAATATACTCTTATATAATAGATTTTGTGGGAGAAATATATGGCGTTAAATAAATGTTTGTTGTAACCGATTTCATTTTACTTTTTATGTTGACAAATTTTATATAGATGAATATTCGGCACCTAGTGGTTGTGTATGGTGGCAAATGGTTGAATGGTGTTTATGAAGATGGGGAAGAGGATTATGTTTGCATCCCTCGTGGTGGTCTGTCTCATTTGGGCCTCTTGGAAGTGGTGCATCGAATTATGCAAGCTGATATGAATAGCAATTCATATATCATATATTCTCTAATGCCATCTGAGGAAGGTAGGATGTTGAAAATGAGGATAAACGATGATGATGATATTTTATCTTTGCTATCGTCGTACAATGTTCCAAAAGTTTATGTTACCGTTAGAAGTCAACCAATGCCATCATCTGCTATTAAACCTCAAACAATACATAGAATTAGCATGCCAACCAATGATGCAGTACGTGGTAGCAGTCAATTTTCTACCATAGGTGTGAAACGGAGTGCTACATCATATTTGTTATCTCTACCATCCTTGAGTACTAATTTATCTTCTCTTAATTTGTCTCATGATATTCTTCCAAAGTGTTCAGATTCTATTATTTCGGGTAATGAAAGAGAAAATAATGATGAGTATAATGAACATTCTGACGATAATGCTGCTGATGATGATGATGACGATGATGATGTGCATGAACAAAATTTGAGAAATTGTACAAAAGACATGCTTCATATTGAACAAAATAATTAGATTCGTTCTTATGGCTCACATGTTCCTCTTGCTTTAGATCCAATTCGAGTGCCACCTTATGGTAACTTTGGTTTGTGGAAAGTTGTTTCATTGACTCACCACACATGTGAGCTTGACATTACTCAAACTACAGCTTGTCATCTTCCGTCTAGAGCAATTGCCGCTTTGTATGCACCAAAGTTAATGGAAGGTCGTACTCTCAATATAAAAGATATGACAAGGGATATGCAAATTGACCACCGTTTTCAACTTGAATATGGTGTTGTTCATAGAGCTAGACATCTTGCATATGAGATGGTTTATGAAAAATTCGATAGGTCTTTCCAACAAGTTCCTTCGTACTTAAGGATGTTGGAGACAACAAACCCTGGATCATGCACTGCATATACCGTTGACTCACAAAATAGGTAATCTTGGTTGTTTATTTTCTGTTGTGATAGCAAATTAATCTTCGTGGTAAATTTATGATTAGTCATTGTATTTTCTTGGCAATTATGTACTTTTTGTGGCAAATATGTAATGTTTCATGGCAACTATGCCTGAGGTCTAAGAATTTCGTGGCAAAATATTCTCCTGATATTTTCTTTTTCCTTACCAATGATACAGGTTTCAGAATTCTTTCTTTGCACTAGGGTCATGTATATCTGGATTTATCAACCATGGTTGTCCTGTTATTGTTGTGGATGGTACACATTTGAAAGGAAGCTACAAAGGCATAATTTTTGTAGTTGTTACATTGGATGGCAATGAGCAAGTCTTTCCTTTGGCTTTTGGCATAGGTCATATATATAGAAAACAACAGTACTTGGTCATGGTTTTTACAATGTGTTAAAAAAGTATATGGTTGTCCAGATCAACTTCTAATTGTGTCCGATCAACACAAGAGCATAGAGCATGCCATAAAAGTTGTTTTCCCGGGAGTACCACATGGGTTGTGTTACTATCACTTGAAATCTCACATGGCAAAGTTTGGTCAGCCTTTTGTTGACATTTTCCATACTGTAGCATATACCTATTCACGTGAAGTATTTGAAGAAGGTGTCAAGAACATGAAATTGGCTTCTGCAAAAGGTGTTTATAAGATATTGAAGGATGCTTCATTTGAAAGGTGGGCTCGCATTTTATGTCATGTTAGGCGTTATGGTTTTATGACATCTAAGGCTGCAGAGTCATGGAATAGGCGCATTAGATGGGGAAAGAGGTTGCATATTTGTTCTTTGTTAGAGTGCATTCGGAATATTATTGAGGAGTGGTTCAGTGAGCGATGATCTTATTATGGTTTAAGAAAAGAAGAGTTGTCTGAAGCTACTACCAAAAAATTAGTTCAATCGCTGAACAATAGGTGTGGTATGGTTGTCAACGCATTGACCAATTTGAAGTTTAATGTGACTGATCCACCAAGAAGTTTTGTTGTCAACCTTGCTGATCAGACTTGTACATGCTATGAATTCCAGTTGGATCTTGTTCCGTGTGCTCATGCATGTGCTGCCATAGGGTATTTTTTTCTTCTACTTTTTTTTATTTCTTTTTGTTGTGTTCTCTTTTTTTTATTCCACATTTTTTATCTTCCATTCAATGTCTTGTTTTAAATGTAGGACAATCAAGGAAAAGATTGTTAATTATGTTGGAGAATATTATAAGACTTTGAACCTCCATTTAATGTATTAACATGAAGTTATTCTAGTACCTTGTCCTGATGATTGGGTTGTTCCAAATGATGTTTCTTCTATTATAGTTAAACCTCCCAAGTGCCCAAAACAAGCTGGTCGGCCAAAAACTACCCATGCATGTAATCCCGCTGAGGGTGCACCCAAGAGTACTACCTCAGTCGATCGTTCTTGTACCCATTGTGGTCAACCCGGTCACAACATTTCTAGTTGCACTACGCTCATGTTAAGTTCTAGTTGGGTTGTGACAAGTAATGTGTCTGAGAACCTAAAGCAAAAGAGGGCTTGTAGTAAATGTCGTGAACCTGGCCATCGAGTAAATAAATGTCCTGGACCTAAGAGTGATAAGGGTGGTGATATAGATGAAGAAACACCTTTCTTACTTGCTGATATGAGTGCTTCTAACATTGTTAATGGTGGTGATGGAAACGAACAACCATTATGTGTTTAATTTTTGTTGAGATGTTTTTTTGTTGTTTGGCAATGTTATAGTTTATGTTTTTACTAGACAGATGTAATTATCAAGTTATATTGCTACTGAAAAGTTGTAATTAACAATTTCTATTGACACGAAAGATTAGTAGATTTTG
The DNA here is from genome assembly GCA_032274785.1 of Ajuga reptans. Classification (NCBI taxonomy): domain Eukaryota; kingdom Viridiplantae; phylum Streptophyta; class Magnoliopsida; order Lamiales; family Lamiaceae; genus Ajuga; species Ajuga reptans. The sequence continues at coordinate 8,054 of JAUEKW010138842.1, forward strand.
TTGCCACGGAAGTACATTATGTACTTGTTACTATTTGCCACGAAACTATATCTTCTTTGTTATAAATTTCTCCGACTATCTCGTTTTGTCTTTCTTAACATTTGATACTAAAAATTCTTGTTTATATAGTCTTACAATCACTTTAGCAGAAGGGGAAAAGAAGTTCTTGGCATGATCTACTCCAACAAATGAGTGTACGTATCATTGGGTTCAATTATCGTGGCAAAATTTTATTGGTCGTAACTTGCTAGTTATTCCATGCACTTATGCATATCATGCAATATGTTCGTGGTATACATGCCACAAGGAAAATTTTACTTTCATTGCCTTCTTTAAATCGTTTACTGCATATATCGTTGTAAAAAAGAGTTAATTATGGTAGCTTTAAATTTTCGTGGAAAAGGTCTGAGTAGACATTAAATTATCGTGGCAAATTTTTTTCTTTTTCGTGGCATTTATGTGCATTTTCGTGGTAATTATGTAATTTTTAGTGGCATATATGTACGTTTTCGTGGCAATTTTATGAGTAGTGGCAAATATGTTAGTTTTCGTGGTATTTATGCAATTTCTCATGGCAATTATGTGTATTTTTGTGTAACTTATGTACAACAGTATATTAATTTTGCCAATAATAATAACTTTCATGACAGAAATATATTGATGCAAAATTGAATTTATTTAATTTTAGAAACATGTCAAATATAATCAACAAAATCAAGAACCCATCAAAGAAATAGAATGTAAAACTTTCCCCGAATTGTAAAAGTCATTAAATGTACTAATCAATGGAAGTAGTGCAGACTTTATAATAGTTCTGCCACAAAACAACTTTACATATTTCAAGCAAGTACTGACAAAATAGTATAAGGAGATTTCCATGTTACTTTTTAGAGTATAAGGAGATGTAATGAAACTATATATAGTCTCCTTAATGTGATGGTGATAGCTTCCCTGCATACGTGATTCATCATTAGACTTGCATATCTCTCCACTCAGAAGCATCTCAACGGTTGCTAATGCATATGAACCATTATTACTTTTATCATATTGTTCGTAGCAATGTTCTTTCGGTGGTTTAACTAATTTCCATTGCTCTAGGATGGGCTTCAAATCAGTCCTCTTCTCCCAGAAGCCACTATGTTGTAAGATGGTTGGTAGAAGTCGTAGTAGAGGGATAGAATGGTGAAGCCTTGTGCAGTGGGTTTCCTGAGTCCATGTATGTATTAAGGGGTCGTGCAACATAATCCTCCCCTCATGGAGGTTTATCTTACAACAAATCCACTAATCAGATAACCTAAAAATCCCAATTACCTAATACAAGAGGATTACATCAATAACATGATCAAAATTTAACAATTACAGATATCTCTATCAATAATTTACTCAAAATAAGAACTCGTACCGTATTTATCTCTGTCCATGGTTTTACATTCCTCCATTTCGGTGTATCGCCATGTACATATGAAATAAGTGTTTTCAACTCCTCCATGCTAACGTTTTCATATGTTTTTGGATTGTAGTTACTATGTAATTTGAAGTGAGAGCCTTGGTGATCTCTCCACACCCGGTTCATAATTTCCTTCAAAATTATATCAAATTTAAATTTTTCTTATCACAAACTCCAATATGGCTCATAATCTATTAGTAATTCATGATCGTGGCAATTAAATAATAAAAAATTATTTTTTCGTGGCAGCATCCTAATAACCAACACGCACAACTTTCATTACAATATTAAAACAGAAAACATATATTTGAATAAAGCTATTTTGATAACCAAATTTTGCATTATAATACCAAAATCCTAAAATATTATCTATATGTGGCAAGATTCCTAAATAGTTGTTCTTGTTAATAACAAACCTATTTGTGTCAAATGAATAACTCAAAAATAGATTTTAAATACAATCAACTTGTTAACAAACACATTGTTAATGTACAAAACAACTACTTACACCAAATTATGTGTCAATGATGACATATTGGTCTTGCACATTGTTGGAGGCTCTCACTTTTGCATACGCTGGATTAGTCATTAAAATAACTAGATATGCAGCCAAGTGCTACAAAAACCAAAGTTTTGTTTACTTATAAATGTATGTAAGCACATGATCACATATTACTAAAGTAAAGAGCAACATTCCATGGATTCTAGTTTTTCTGTCGGTGACTCAAATGCTTCAAAAAATTCTTTCCCAACGCATCTATCGAAGCCCACATTCTTTCTACATAAACAACATTGTATTTATAAATTGCTTAATATGATCATTTATTAGCCTATAACATATTTGAATATTGATGACTTACAGATTACTTGACTTCATAAATTTGTCATAGTCCTCCCGAACAAATTTATTAAGTCGTCGTTCAAAAGTCCTAAAAGGACTAACAACAAGGTGAGACACATGTCTGTTCCTAACAAGTCGTACAGGCTTTGACATTATAGTAGAGATATGAAGGTTACACTCCTTTTCATTATCCACGGATGCTCCTGGTATTTGGGATATATCTTCTACTTGCTTTGAAAGCAAATTATCTTCAGCTCCATCTCCTAGTTTGTCAGAACCAATGTGGTTGCACGCAGGTGATCTTTGTTCATTATCTTCGGGTACTCGCATCTGTTGTATTAAGAAAAAGAAATTTAAGTCATGATATTTTTTCGTGGCAAATTATAACAATTAAATAATATTTCGTGGCAATCTGAAAATAATAATTTGTGGCAATTTGTGGCAGATATTAAAAGAACATATCCCATCTCATATTCTGCAAGAAGTATCAAATATTTCGTGGCAATCTGAAAATAATAATTCGTGGCAAATATTAAAAGAACAGATTTCATATCATATTCTGCAATAACTATCAAAATTATTTCATAGGCTAATAAACATATTACTTGTGTCATGTTAAAATAATAAAAACAACATAAATCATGATTATAGACTATAATAACCTGTGTGTGCAGGTGTTGATTGATTAGGCGTGAGATTGCACGAATTTTGTGTGTGTATAGTCTCATTTTAGAGTGAATTGTGCATAAATTGAATGGAAATATGTTTGATTATTGAAATGTTGCACAAAAGACGTGTTTGTG